>JACEIK010007343.1:0-39922 GCA_018107945.1 Datura stramonium
CCTATTCTTTGATAGCTGCAACATAAGCTTAATCCGTTTCTTTCATTAACCTTGAATTTGACCCAAAGCTCTTAAGCGCTTGAAGAAGAAATATCTGAAATAGTGAAGGAGTGAGGAGAATGAAAAGAAATGAAAAGTAGCAAGTTGTAGAAGTTGAGAAAAGGTCAAAGGTGCACTTGTGTGAAAATGGGTGATTATTGCTAAGGAGTAAAAAAATAAAGTAATGAAAAATTATTTATAGAGCTCCTTACTGACAAGTCAAAAGTGCCTAAATAAAAGGGGAAACAAGAGAGGAAAAAGAAAACCATCAAGGAGAAAAAGGTGAAGTAAGGGAAGGGAAGTTCGCCATGAGGGCGTGATGTATTAAAAGCGCTTAGGAAAGATAGTCATAGAAGTTGAGAAAGGACAAAGGTGCACTTGTGTGAAAAATGGTTGATCATGATTAAGGAGTAAGAAAACAAAGTAATGATAAAATTATCTGTAGAGCTCCTTACCGACAAGTCAAAAGTGCCTAAATAAAAGGGGAAACAAAAGAGGAAAAAGAAAACCATCAAGGATAAAAAAGGTGAAGTAAGGGAAGGGAAGTTCGCCATGAGGGCGTGATGATTTAAAAGCACTTAGGAAAGATAGTCACTATTATCGGCCATATTAGTGTTCACCGGTATTCGAGTTACATTACAACCTACAAAGTCCTACTTGATCTACATTCACACATCCTCAAATTAGTAGAGTAAAACACTAAGGGCAAGCTTATGGGTCATGACATGAAGCATTTGAATCTCAGAGAGTGAGTGTAATTCTTTTTATATACCCACACATATTGTGATGTAAAAATTATTTTTGCGTGTGATTGGGTAATCCCTCTTTCCGTGAGGGCACATGTTTAAGGAAGGATAAAATTCATGTGGGATTTCTTAATCAGTTGATTGACATGGGTTTGCTTGAATTGAGAGTCGATTCTTGAGGTTAAGCAGTCTTAACAAAGTCAGAGTTTCATAGCATGTTCTATTTTAAGCTTGTATCTTACGTAATCATTATACCGTAGCTTGAATTATCTTGCTAAATTAAGCTATGTGAAATTCTCCATATGCATGATATGTAAAAGGCTGTTCGAGGACGAACAAGGCTTTAAGTGCAGGCTGTGATCACTAGGAAATAATATAGGTCCCGTGATACGCTTTATGCTTTAAATTAGTCGTGTTGTCTAAGCTATTTGATACATTTTCATGTGATTTTATAAAAGTGAAGATATGTGCTAACCAACATGATTAGCCTTGTTTTTAGGTTTTTGATGACTTTTGAGGAGCTAAATCATGAATTGGTGAAGTAGAGGCTTGAAGAAGGAATAAACGCGCGAACGCTCTGGCAGCGGCCCAAACAGCCCACCCAAGTGCATCGGCAAAGTGCCACGGTAGGCAAAAGTTGCCCAAGACAGCCCCAAGGCAAGGCGCATGCCACGCGTAGGTGGCTCCGCGACCAAGAGGGTGTGACGCGCTGCCCAAGCAAAGCATACACGTTGCTATCGCGGCAAGGTTCTCGCCGAGCCGATTTTCTGGGTTGAATCTAAAGGAGCTCGCAATGCCTCCGTGTCACGGAGGCAAGGTTCGCGGATACACTCCGTGACACTGAGCGTTCCACGATGTGCCAAATTATGCAGGTTCTCCATTTACTATAAATAGACCCTTAGCTCTATTTTCATTTGGTCACGATTTTATTCAGAAAAACCGCATAGGAGTGAAGGGAGAAGTGGGAGAACTCACCTAGGGTTCATCAAATTCCCTTCTCATCTACCAATCTCATGTAAGTATGTAGTTAGGAGTAGATTAATAGTAGATTAGAGTAGATTAACGTAGATTACTAACATGCATGGCAAGAACCCTTCCTCTAGGTTGAAGCCATGAATTATGATTGTAATTCTATGATATTGTTTTGGAATTGAGTTGTTGATTGTTGTTTCCGTCTTGCATTCTGATTTGTTGGTTGTTTTTATGATTGATCACCATGTTAATATTTATTGTTACTTGGGAAATAGCTTCGAGAAGGCATTACCTAGGTCGACATGAGAATGTGGGGAGCATGAAGTAATCTCTAGAGAGGTTCCGTGTTTGATAGAAATATACCTAACACCTTGCTTGGTTACCACACGGGGTTATGAAAGACCAACTTGGGATGTCACATCACCACTCGAAGAAGTAGGTGTGCGGCCGAAAGGCGTTTAAATGGTTAGACGTACGAAAGTTCCTAATCGTTTCTCAAACCACAACATAACTGGGATGTCTGCGACTAGAAAAATTAAACTCTCGCTCACAATGATGCATGAGGCTAGATTGCCGTGTTAAGAGGCTCGAACATGAACATGCAATTCTAATTATGTGAAATACCTGATAGTACCATGCTTGTTCCATTGCAAATCGTATTATCGCATGATTAATTGGTTTTAACCTATGTTGCTCCTGGGAAAGCACTTTCGTAATATGCTCTGACCAAACTTAGACTTAATTATTCTCCAAACGAAAATGTCTATAACCAACACTTAAGATATTTAAGATCACACTAGAAATGGGTAGTTAGAGGAATGGGTCCAAATTCCGTGGGTTCGACATTCCTGTGGCTTCTTAAAAGAGCCACTATATTACTGCACCCACCGTACACTTATGTCCATCAACCCAAATCATGGGAGGACTCCGGGATGAAAGCAAGAGATTTGAATTTCATATTGTTTAAAGGGGTTGGCACATATCCGTCTGAGCAATGGAAGGATAGAAGAAAAGTTAGTAGGCCCCATTGGTTGGGATGAGTTCCATACCGCATTTCTAGACTGGCCTTCCCTCGTGAGACGAGGGAGATTAAAGCAACTCAGCTTGTGAACCCCGAAGCAAGGTAAGATGACAATTTAGGAGTATGATTTAGAGTTCACTCGCTTGTCCAAGTATGCACCCGAGATAGTGACAGACGTAGAGCCCAGTGAGCTGGGCCAGGCATGGGATAGCAAACTATTTGATCAAAGATTTGCTAGACCGTGATGTGCTTCATCGTGACATTGATTTCACATAGATATTTTGTACGCCAAACAGATGGGAGGTGGTGCAGGTGAATGTATGAGAGAGGGAGGCTAAGAAGGCCAGATCGATAGCTTTAGGTTCTCCTAGCAGAGAGCCTGCGGTGGCACCATCAAAGAGTCCCACTAGAGATCTTCAAATGCCCTGCCGTCAGCCTATGAGTGTGCCATCCGTATATGGCCAAGTGGGAAAGACGTCCAAGTAACGATGATTTTGGAATGTACCATAGTCCTAAACAATGTTGATAAGGTATCAAGAGGTATTTCCTGATATATTACTCAAAAGAATCGGGCATAATACGCCACAAAGGCGACTGTAGGGGGCAAGTATCAGTTATCGAGGTCGCTGGAGCAGCACCCAAGCAGAGTCTAGCATCCTAGAGTGTAAATAGTGTTTCCTGAGACACACCTGGCCCAGTGTTTACTTAGCCTGTGTGCTAGTTTTGGGGTGTGGGAAGCCCGTATATATGCTTAGAGATTGGTCCAGCCAGGCCAGACATGGCTGATAGGCCGAGGCCTGGCCACACTAGCTCATCAACCCCACCAACACGCCGCCGGCCAGGTTCATCCACTAGTATGTGTGGTGGCCGCCGCCGAATAGATTCTATGCACTCTGATCTCGTCAGGAGAAAGAGGTCTCCCCGCATGTAGTCACTTGTATGTTACTTGGCTTCACCTGATGTATATGCATCGTTAGATCTAGATACTTTATTTTTTTGTGACACCCTATGTTGCTAGTAGTTTCAAAGTCGCTCCCAAAATCCCATCGAACCCTTCCCGCCCTACTCCAATCGGGGTGATCTCAACCATAAATAACAGTATATAGAAAATTGCCCTATCATAGTCCTTCAGAAGTCACCTCGCCAGATTTAGTAGAGCTATCCATGATAGATTTTGATTTTATCTTCTTTGTCATGGATTGTCTACATGAATGTTATGCCTCGCAAATTGTAGGTAGAACTTGTGCGTGAAAGTTCCGATTTCAGGGTGAGCCACTCTAGAGTGGAGGGGTAGTTCAACTATGCTTGTAGATCACTATATTTCCTACCTTAAGCCGAATATGATTTCTAAGGGTTTCGTAGCCATCTAGTTAGGGTTAAGGATGATACTTTCAAACCCTAATTATACAGCTAGTTCCTATAGTGCGCAAATATCCGTAAGTTGTTTCCGTGATGATTTGTCGAATTCCTCCCGAGCTGGGAGATTTATTTTCGTATTGACCTTTCTTCATGCAATATATATCTATTCCTCCCTAGAGAATGGATCTATCTAAGCTAAAGGAGTTGAAGGAGCAAGGGAAAGATCTCTTAGATAAGGGTTCATCGTACCTAGAAAATCCCCATGGGTACCCTACTTTCTTGGTTCAAAAGAAGGATGTTTCCCTCTCAAGGCACACTACCACAATTGAACAAGGTCACCATCAAGAACAGTATCCTCTCCCGCATTGAAGATTAGTTTGACCACTGTGGTGCTAAGTGTTTCTCAAAGATACATCTCAGATACCATCATCTTAGTGTTCGAGAGAGTGACATTCGAAGATAACTCGCATAACTTGGTATGGTCACTATGAGTTTGTAGTTGGCGCCTTTGTACCACGAATGATCCCGTAGCTTTTATGGATTTGGTGAACAGCCATATTTGATATGTTCTGTGGAGCGTGTTCATAGATGATATTCTCATATACTCTCAAAGTGTGGATGAGCATGACACTCATTTAAGGGTGGTGCTATAGATTCTTAAGGATCGCCACAGTGCCAAGTTCAAGAATGTGATCTTTTGTTAAAATCTATGGCATTCTTGAGCCATGTGGTGTCAAGTGAGGGTGTACAAAGTTGACTCGTAAGATAGAAGCGGTGAAGAATTTTCCTAGACCAGCTTAGTCTTCGGATATCGAGTTTCGTTTAATGTTACTATCTGAGGTTTGTTAGCGGTTTTCATCCATTGCGCGACCATTGACTAATTGACCCGTGAGAAAGTGAAGTTTAGATGTTAGAGGCCTCGTGAGAAGAGCTTTCAAGAGTTGAAGACTACCTAATCTCAAGACTCTGTTAACCCTACAAGAGGGTACTAATGGGTTTGTAGTGTATTATGATGCCTCGAGATAGGCCTTGGTTGTGTATTAATTCAATACGGTAAAGTTATAGTCTATGCTTCCGTGAAGCTGAAAGTCCATGAAAAGAACTATCCGACTCACGACCTCGAGCTGGTGGCGTAGTATTTGCCTTGAGATGATTTTGGAGACACCATCTGCACGGGTCCGTCTGACATGTTTATGGACCACAAAAGCCTCAGATGTGTTTACCCAAAAGGATCCGAATCTAACATCAATGAAGGTGGTTAGAGATTATTAAAGATTATGATATGAGGTCCTTACAATCCGGAAAGGAAAATATGGTGGAAGACGCTCTAGCGTGCTTTTTTATGGAGAGTGTGTCCCATGTAGATGAGGAGAGGATAGAGTTAGTGAAGGATATGCACCGACTTGAACTAGCTTAGGAGTCCTCGACTCAATGACAGGTGTTACTATTTAGAATGGATCGTAATCTTCCTTGGTGACCGAGGCCAAAGCTAGACAATACGAGATCCTATTTTAGAGGCAAAGTTGAAGAAACCCATTCAGAATCGTAAGATGGAGGCCCTTCTCCCAAGGAGAGATGGTGCTAAAGATCTTAGGTCGTTGTATGTATCGGGATTTGATGACTTTGAGAAAGTGATGTTGCATGAGGTCTGGCGAAGTTCAAGATATCTGATACATCCAAGTGCCACAAAGACGCATCGTGACATATGAGAAGTCTATCGTTGAAGGGCATGAAGAAAGACATAAAGCGTAGCTTGTGGCTAAGTGTCCAAATTGTCAACAGTGAAGGTTGAGCATCAAAGACCTAGAGGTGTGCTTCAAGAAATTAGTATTCCTACTTGGAAGTGGGAGGAAATCAATATGGACTTCATTACGTGGTTTCCTCGCACTCATCGTCAACATGACTCTATTTGGGTTGTTGTAGACAAAGTTGAACAAGGCAACTCATTTTCTATCTATTAAACTACCAACTCAGAGGAACTATGCTAAGTTATACATTCGAGAGTTATTTTGGTTTCATGGAGTGCCCTTGTCCATTATATCAGATAGAGGTACTCACTTTACCTCCCAGCTTTTGAGATCGCTTTAGAAGGGACTCGTACTCGTGTCAAGCTAGCACAACATTTTACCCGCAAACATATGGTTAGGCCAAGCGACCATTCAAACTCCTGAGACATGTTAAGAGCTGCAAAGCATTTTGATTTCAAAGGTAGTTTGGATGATCGTTTTCCTCATTGAGTTTGTATTACATAATAACAACTGCACTTTATCTCCATCTCGATGGCTCGTTGAGGAACTTTACAGCTGAGTTACAGATCACCTGGGCTTGGTTGATTTAAGGTAAGTGAAGCTATATTGATAGTCCAAATTTGGTCCATGAGGCTATGGAGAAGGTTCACTTATAAGGGAAAGGTTGAAAACAACTCGTAGCCGTCAAAAGTCTTTATGTGATGTGAGGAGGAGAGAACTGAGTTTGGAAGCCGATGATTGGGTGTTTCTCAAGGTATCTCCCATGAAGGGAGTGATGGATATTTGAAAAGAAAAGGAAACTCGCCCCGTTATGGCTGGCCCGTGACTAATTGTGAGACAAAGGTGGCAGAGATGAGGAATTGGAGTTGCCCTCAAAACTAGCTTCAAAAGACATCCAGCTTTTCCATGTATTGATCTAAAGAAGTGTTTGGGTGATTCAACTCTAGTTGTTCCGCAAAGGGAGAGCATAGGTGTGAAGGATCACCTTAGCTATGGGGAGGTTCTGGTGGAGATCCTTGATCGTCGTGTTCGAAAACTTCAAACAAAGAAGTAGCCTACCAAGGTTTTTATGGAGGAAACAATCAAATGTTGAGGAGTTACATGGGAAGCCGAAGCGATGTGCTATGGCTAAATACCCACATCTATTCCCTTCCAGCTACCAAGGTACCGGGGCTCCTTACACTCTATTTAGTTTCATGTTCGGCTCATGTGCCCCAGCTTTTTCATTTTAATTTATGCATTTATTTCATGAATTCAAGCTTCAAATATGTAGTTCACCGAGATAGTCATCTGGGCGCCAGCTATAAATGTTTGTATTTGGTATGATTATTGCATTTCTCACTTTTTCGTATGTCTATTCACATTCGAGGATGAATGTTCCCAACAGGAGATATTGTAGTACCATAAAAAATCCCTAAGATCGACTCCGAGGGTTAAAGCGAGAAAACGGGATTTTCTACACTGTGTCATAGGACAAGTCGTCCAAAGGATTCCTCGTGAGGTACACCACGAGTCATTAGGTCACTCATGGAGTGAAGGGTGAGTTGATAAAATTTTTGGGCCAAGAAGTTGACGATAGGGAGGCCACTTAATCGTGGTTAGGACCATGAGCGTTAAGTCTCTCGTGGGTCGTGGTT
The DNA here is from genome assembly GCA_018107945.1 of Datura stramonium. Classification (NCBI taxonomy): domain Eukaryota; kingdom Viridiplantae; phylum Streptophyta; class Magnoliopsida; order Solanales; family Solanaceae; genus Datura; species Datura stramonium. The sequence continues at coordinate 7,523 of JACEIK010007343.1, forward strand.
GGCTTGAAGGTGAAGATTTTGGCCGTTGCTTATCACGACTCTGGCCAACACGAGTTGTTGGGAACACCATGAATCGTGGTGTCCATTGTAGACCTCATAAGTTTGCACTCCAAATGCCGATGATCTTTGTGCGACCACAAGTCGTGGTCCTTATGATGAGTTGTCCACCCATCGTTGGGACTCGGTGCAAAGGTGTATTTTTCTGCGAATTTATGAAGGACTTGTTTTGTAATTTCTAAGTTCCTAAGGAAAAACTAACATTATTTTAACCTCGTATAAATGTGTTTTTTAAGAGGGTTTAATTCATTCTAAACCTATTCCTCCTTACGCATGCAAGCCTAGTAATTTCAAGGGGTTATCAAGCTTAGATTCATCAAGTTCTTCCCCAAATTCCTTTCGTCTCTCAAGAGGGTTGTGAAATTATATTCTCCCGTATATAGGGTTATTAATTGGTATTCATAACCCCATGACCAATCCCTCTTCAATTTCATGTGATTTCTATCTTGTTGAATCTATGGGGTTTTAACCAACTCAGGAATTCCCTAAGTATTCATCATGGGTATTCTCTATGCATGTTTCTACGTTGAATTATGATTCATGGGCATGTTTTAGAATGTTTTCAATTACAAATTATGATTTTAAAGTTTTACAACAAGATGCCCATCCATGGAAGTTCATGAAAAGATGAGATTATGATACATTCTTCTAGTTATGATGAGATGTCCATGATGCATGATTTCGATTTACCCATGTATATGTTCATGTTTTGAGTAATTAAAGTTTATTTCAAGCATGTTTAAGTATTGGGCAAGCCCATATGATCAAATATGTTTCATGATTTATCTAAATTTCATGTTATTAGCTTACCACATGGTTTTGGAGTCTAGGCTCCCACCCTTTTCAAATTGTGGTATGGTTTGAGCCTAAGGCTCCTCATGTTGTGATTTCAGACCTAGGCATGTATGTCATGATTCAGCTTTTTCACTAGATGATCATTGAAAAATGATGGAGAGAATATGCATGTTTTTGGGAGTAGTGTCTAGCACCGAGTAGGCTAAGGGGCCAGCTTCAACCTATGCCTTAGAACTACGTGTAAACATAGGATGTTTAGATTATTTGGGAACTACCTTGTGAGCTTTACCTAACCCCAAGGGGCCTTCATCTTTATAATATCAATATCATGGTAGGCCCTTAGCCCCGACAGCTTTGGACGACTCGCCTACTGAAAGTGTAATAGTCTAGACCACACATGCTCTATTGTGGTAATGCCTTTTCCATGACGGTATCCCATTGTTCCTCATGATTTCAGTTATGCATGTCCATCGCTAAGATATTATGTTTAGAAGGTTTGACCCAAATGATCGGGCTTTACTTATGATTAATAGATTTTCGCCTTGGGTCATTCAATTCGCTATGATATTCAATAATGTTTAAGTCATGTTTTCGAGCACAAGATGCAAGTCCTACTCGCTCCTATGGTGAAATGTTTTATGATACGCATGATGTCTGATTTACTTACTAGTTTTACTTACCTTGCATACTCTCAGACGTTGCACATGTTTTGGTTCAGCATAGCCTCGTATCATTTCATGGTACAAGTTGAAATGATACAGGCTCGTACATTCAAGCCGCCCCCGCCTAGATCTTCACAAGGCATCTCCTAGCCGAGTTGGTGAGTCCTTATCTTTCAAGGGCCCTTATCACCATATTCAACATTTTTAGTTTTAGACTTTAGTGAGTTAGTTGGGTCTTGTCCCACCAACTCATCGGCAGTGTGAGGCTTATTAGACATAGTATGTTTCAAGCTTTAGATTGTGCTATGTATTCTAAGCATTCGATGTTCATCGATTTTTTTAGAAATTTCGCATATGTTATATGTTAGATTTTTGCATTTAAAAATGTTGAGTGTAGATGTTATGTTCATGCCATGGGTTGACTTGGAGCCTCTTGGGGTTTTTTTCCCGTGTCTTAATCCGAACCTATGTTCAGGTAGTGATATGTTTACATTATGATATTTTCATTAAAATCATGTTGTCCTACTCTTATGACCTCTTACGTATTTTAACTATCCATTTTACTTACCTTGCATGCTTAGTACATTCAAGTACTTAATGCATACTCTATGCCGTCATTTCACTCCGTACATTCAGCTCACCCGCCATTAGCCGATTCGCAGTTCGCATCCCTGCCCGTGGCTGGTGAGTCCTCATCCTTCGAGACCCTTTTCAGTTTACGTTAAGTGTTTTCAGCTTCAATTCTTGAGAGTTAGTTGGGGTCTAGTCCTATCAACTCTGTCGCATAGAGGCTTATCATACATAGAATGTATTCAACTTTAGAATTATGTTATGTATTCGCATGTTCGCATTTTATTAAGTTTTTCAACTTCCTCTATAATGTATGATTATACTTATGCTTCATTATGTTGATCTTTAGATGTTAGTGCTTATGACATAATGACTTGAAGCCTCTTAGGTTCCTTGTCCCATGTCTCAATTTGGGTCTATGTTCGAGTCGTGACATTAAAGCACCTGTAGATGAGAGGTATGCCACTAAACTCGCCGCAGTTGATGATGAATTTTTGGGGGATGACAACATCCAAGAGTATGAATAGATAATGAATGCTCTAGTAGGGATGGAGTCTTATTCTTATGCTCCAAAGATGTTAGATTTGGATTTGAAGAATGTAATAAACCCTCCAAAGAAAAACCCTTCACAGCAGAACCACCAATGCCGAGAGAAAGCATTACCCAATCATTCACAGTGATGTTCTTCTTCTGAGATAATAAAAACACTCGAATCATTTGTAGATGATTTTTAGAATGGCAAAGTTAAAGATCTAATTTATATATTGCAAAGGTACAAGAGAGAGTGATTGGGTGGATACCCCGACATTACGCATCCTCTGGGATTATGTACGCACAAGATTCGGGATGGAGGAAGATTATGTCTCGAGTAGAGAGCACTAGCATGACGAATCCACCAATGCAAGAGATGGTGAAAAAGGATATAATTAAGTGGTTGGATGTAGGTGTCATATACCCAATCCCTAACAAGAAAATGGGTGAGTTCTGTGCAATGTGTCCCCAAGAAGGGAGGCATGACTGCAGGCCAATGAACGGAAATGAGTTGATTCCATTTGAGACCCAACACTAACTAGCATACCTATATGGACTACTGTGGTTGAACACCTAAACACTCAAAGATCACTTCCCAATGCGGTTTATGGATTTGATGCTAGACAAACATTGCTCTGCATGGTATTGCTTCTTAGATGGTTATTCGAGATATAACTGCATATCACCCCGTATTCGAGGACCAAGACAAGACTACATTTACTTGTCCGCGGTACATTTACTTTTGACTTACGCCATTCTGGATGATTCAACGCTACCGAACTTTCTGGGTGTATGATAATTTTTTTTGATAAGGTGGAAGATACCTTGGAGGTTTTTATGGAGATTTTTCGCCTTTAGTAGACACTATAAAGGACTTCTTAGCCAATCTTGGCAAAGCTTTGTAGAGTTCCATTTTATGGTGAAACAAGGCATTTTTTCTGGCCACAAGATATCATAAAAGGGCATCAAGTGACAGGGCAAAGATTGAAGTGATTGGAGCGTGCTTGCTCCACCAATCTTGGGTGAAGGGAGTAAGAAGCTTTTTGGGTCACAGTAGGTTTTTACTCAAGATTCATAGCGACTTCAAAAATAGAAAATCCATTGTGTAAGCTATTAGATAAAGAGACTATATTTGTGTCCGATGAAGAGTATCTGAAAGCTTTTGAAAACCTTAAGGCAAGGCTAGCTACCCCCAATAATTATTACACCCGCATTGGTCACAAGCATTTAAGGTGATGTGTGATGCAAGTGGAGTTGCACTTGAGCCGTGTTAGTAAAAGAGAGCAAGATTTTCCACCCCATTTATTATGCTAGTGTCACGACCCGAACATGTGTCTGACAGACACGAGACGTAGCTCCCGAGAGAGTTAAGTCGACCATGGAATGAACATACGTCGAACTCAATCAAATAAAGGAGAAGAATTAACATAATAAGCAAAAAGCATAAGATCAATCATAACATTTAATCCAAAATATACAACACGAGTCCAAGCTAAATACAATCTATTGTCTCAAAAGCCTCTAAGCCTCGATGAGTTGATGGGACAAGACCCCAACTAACCTCTAAGTCTAAAACTAAAATATGCCAACATAATTGAATAAAAGAGGGTCCTCGATGTGATGATGACTCACCAACAGAGACTCATGCTAACTCCGAAAGCCGGCTAGTGGCGGGCCGAGTCCTAAGATTGGAACTCGTATCATGAAACCATACAACATAGAATATGCGATCGCACGTGGAATGTACCCATGCAAGGTAAGTAAAACTATTTAAATAAGTAAATATAATTTAAAACAAGCATAATATAAAACATGATCAAATAAGAATCTGAGTGTAGGATTTGCATGCTATTTTTTAAATCAAATGACCGAACATAACATAACATCATAAACGAACCGAATGACCTAAAGCCGAAATTTGGTAATCAAAAGTAAACCGAAATTGGGCAAACCTCGCTAACATAAATATATATTATGAACGATAAACATGCATAACCGAAATCATGAGGAACGATGGGAGACTCTTCATATAACCGATACCACGATTGAGCTACGGGAATCAACTTGTATTCAAGTGGGTAGAGCCGCCCAAAGAATTGCCAGTGGCTAGGGATAAAACCATGATATCGTATATCGCTCAAGGCCTAACGGATAGGGATAGCTCACAAGGAGGTCCCAAAGTATATATAATATGTAAACCTACGTTGGCGTCAGAAATTTGAGGCATAGGTTGACACAGCCCACTCTAAGTGCGAGACACTACTCCCAAGAACATGCATATGCTCTTCCAACCTATCTAAAACAACCCATGGTAGAAAATGAGCGCTTTGGTCAACCAATTTACAACAACTCAAAATGGAGTTATATTACCGATGAGTGAGGAAACCCTATGACAAAGTCCATATTGATTTATTCCTACTTCCACGAGGGAATACTAATATCCCGAAGCACACCTCCCGTCTCTCGATGCTCAACCTTCACTAGGCCGACGCTTGGGCACGTAGGCAACAAATTCTTCGATGTCTTTCTTTATGCCATTCCACAAATAGACTTCCCATAAGTCGGCATACCTTGGGGCACTCGGATAGATCAAACACCTGAATGTGAGCCTCATGCAATATGCGATTTCAAATCATTAATGTCCCGAACACACAAGCGATGCGTCGATATCGAAGCACCCTATTCCCCTTGAGAAGACTCCTACCTTCGGGACTCGATGGACCTTTAACTTACCAAGATAGGATACTCGTATTTTCTAGCTTTTATATCAGTTACCAAGGACAATTCTGGATCCGTTCAACTATAACACCGCCACCGGCCGAGTCAACCAAACGAACTCACAACTTTGCAAGTCTATGCACATCCTCACCACTCTTCTTTCCCTTATCTACATGGGACACACTCTCCATGAGAGTCTACTAAGTGCATCTACTACTACAATAGCCTTTCCTGGGATGGTAAAGGAACTCATGTCATAATCCTTAAGTAGCTACAAACACCTCCTTTACCGTAGATTTAGATCCTTCCTTGCAAACATATATATTGAAGAATTTTATGGTCCAGAATACATCTACATGACCCCATACAAATAATGTCTCCATATCTTCAAGGCGAATACCAACGCCGCCAATTCAAGATCACGGGCCTGGTAATTCTTCTCATGAACTTTCACCGTCCGGGAAGCATATGCTATAACCTTGGCGTGCTGCATCAATACACAACCAAGGCCAATTCTAGAAGCACGTAATACACCATTGGCTACCTACTCTGCGTCTCTGTGGTGGTTAACACCGTGCTGAGGTAAGTCGAGTCTTCAACCCCGAAAGCTCCTCTCACAAGCATTCGACCATTGGAATTTTCTCTTCTTTTGGGTCAATTTGGTCAATTGTGCTGCAATATATGAAAAGCCCCCAATAAATCGGGCCGATAGTAGCCATCTAAGCCAAAAGCTCCTGGAGATCCGAAGGATTCACCCTGGCCTAGGTCAATTTTTCACCGCTTCTATTTTTTGAGAATCCACCTTTATGCCCTCACTGATACCATGGCCCAAAATCTACTCAAGTTCAATCAAAACTCGCACTTACCGAATTTAGCATATAGTTGGCGATCCTCGAGGAGTCTCGTAGTACCACCTCAAATGAGTGGCGTACTCCTCCGCTCCGAGAGTATATCAGATGTCATCAATAAACACGATCACGAACATATCCAAGTATGGCCTGAACACCATTTCATCAAGTCCATAAAAGCTGTACGAGAATTCGTTAGTCCAAAAGACATAACTATAAACTCATAATGACCATACCGCGCCCCGAAGGCTTTCTTCGCATGTCACCCTCCCGAACCCTAAGCCGATGGTATCCCATCTCGAGGTCTATCTTCGAAAGCATTTAGCACTCGTTGGTCAAATTAATCATCAATCATGGGTAGAGGATACCTATTCTTGATGGCACTTATCTCAATTGCCGATAATCAATACACATACGAAGAGAACAAAGAGAACTAGTGCACCCCACTGTGATTTGCCTCTGGGCCTAATGAAACCCCATCCGTAAGGTCCTTCAACTCAGCTCCTTCAACTCATTTAACTCTGGCTAGCCATATTCTTTAAGGAGAATGATATAGCTGCGTATCGAGAAGAAGGTCAATACAAAATCAATTCCCGCCCGGGAGGGATTCCCGGTAAATCATCTCGGGGAAGAATGAGGAACCACGAACCGATCGGGATAGTCTGTGGTCTCTGACTAGAATCCTTAAACCTAACTAGATGGTATGCACAACCTTGGAGATTATCTTTCCGGCCTTAAGGTAGGAAATGAAACGACCTCGTGGTGCACAAACTCGAACTACCCTTCCACTCTAAGACTAGCTAACCTAGAAATTCGAACTCTACTATTCTAGTACTGGGCGCTTAACCGAGGCATAACATGCAAACAAATGCTCAATCCATGCCGAGGATAACATTAAAAATAGTCATGGCTAACTTTACTAGATTTGCCGAGGTGACTTTCGATGGACTCCAACCGGCAACCCTATACACCCGTCTCGCCATAACCGAATCACCCATCGGAGTAGAAACCGAGAAGGGTTCTTACAAGATTTCGGGATTGACTTTGAAACTAATAGCTGACATAAGGTGGACAAGGTATCCCCCGGTGTAACAAAGCATATACATCAAGAGTGGAAAACTCGTAACATACCGCGTTGACTACATCCGTGGAGACCTCCCGTCGGGGCGAGATGCTAAGCCATAGAATCTATTTTAGAGCCGACCGCCACCTCGTGCGTAGATGCCCCCGCCGGACTCGACTCGGAAGCCGGGCCTTGGCCTCTATCATGGCCCCAGCCGTAGGAACCGGCTCCGAGCATACAACCGTGATTCCCACCCTTGAAGCAAGCACCCGTATCTTCCAAACACTAGCCCGTGTGCCCCTACCACTCAGTCACAAACCGGGATACCGGAATCTACTGCCCGTTTACTCGACTCCCTGTGAGTTCGATGCTCGCACCTCTAGTCGTGCTCAGTCCGGGATGGAACACTCACCGTTGAAGATGTCAGCTAAAGATCTTCGGTGGGTATGGCTGTTATGCCCTACCACCTAGCCTCAGCCAAAGAACCTATAGCCGTCCATCCCGCCTCTCTCTCCTCGCATGCGCTCGCCTCCATCCGCGCCGGGCGACAAGACTATTTGAGGGAAATCAATTCTTGATAGAGCATAACGGTCCAAAGAATCCTGTCTGCATAGTCCGTCACCCCATGAACAAACCCGCCACTCGCGCCTTCCGATCAACCACTAACTCAGGGTGTACTTTCGATGTATGAGTGAACCTCAGGGCATACTCCTACACCGTCATATTCTATTTTAGGTTCACGAACTCACTCGCCTTTTAACTCCCTTAGCTCACGAGGAAGAACCGATCCAAAAAGAAATGTGAAACTCCTCCCAATCGATGGGGCCCGCACCGGCTGCCCTACTATCCTTCCACCGTTTAAACCAAATGTGCGACCCCCTTTAATTAATATGAGGCCAAATCAAGACTCTACTCCATTCACCCCCATGAACTAGGTGATCTTCACAATCTGCCGATAAACTCATGTGGATTCTCGTCCACTCACCCAAGAAACTCGTGGTCTATCCCCAAGAAATCTTGACTCGTGTTGCCTCCCGTATTTCCGCTTAAGTGACATGGGCCACCGCATGTTGGTTGACCTTAGCAATCAAGGCCCGCACTAGCATCCAATGGGATGCCCCACTGCCGGCAACCGCTCGCATGGTGCTCCCGGGCCGGTGGAGCTTGTTGGTGGCCGTCCTATCAAGCATCCTCGTGGCCATTTCCATTTCCATTCCTTTGGCCACTAACTCTTCGAGGGAGGGGGTATGATTCAAGAATCGGGAATTGCACGAGATAGGAGGACAGAGAGACATTTCACCGCACGACATAGATCATGAAAGAAGGGAACATTTTTGAAACGTTTACATAGCCTCTTCGCCATAAGTGTGGAATGTTTCACACCCATGAAAAAGACTCTACTTAATGCGGAATTTTAGGACACCCTAGGACACTCTAAACTTAATGCTATGATACCAAGTTTTTCACGACCCGAACATAGGCTCGCATCGAGAGACAGGACAAGGAGCCACGATAGACTCTAAGTCGACCCATGGAATTAACGTACATCCAACTCAATCAAAGTAGAAGACTTAACATAATAAGATGTGGATAAAGTCTAAGCATAACATATAATCCAAAATATATGACAAGAGTGTGAAATTGAATACAATCTATTGTATGAAAGCCTCTAAGTCTCGATGAAATGATGGGACAAGACCCCAACTAACTCTAAGTTCAAACCGAAATATGCCAACATAATCAATAAAGAGGGGCCCTCGACGCATGACGACTCACCAACAGAGATTGGATGCTAACTCCAAAAGATGGCTAGTAGCCACCGGGAAATCAAGATCGAGCCTCGTATCATGAAATGATATAGAATAGAGTATGCGGTCAAGATGTGGAATGTACCGAGTTTACAAGGTAAGTAAAAATCATTTAAAACATGCATAATATAAACATGAATTAAAACAAGAGTCCGAGCAGGCTTGCATGCTATTTTAGTGAAATCAATATCCAACATAACATAACATCATAACCGAATCGAATGACCCAAAACCGAAATTTGGTAATCACAAGTAAAACAAAACATTGGGCCAAACTCGCTTTAAAATAAATAATATATCATGAATGATAAATATGTGAATCGAATCATGAGGAACGATGGAAGACTTCCACATATAACCGACATACCATGATTGAGCTTACATGGTTCCAACTATCAAACTCAAGTGGGAAGAGCCGTCCAAAGCCTCACAGGCTAGGGACAAAACCATGATATCGATATCAAGCTCAAGGTCTAACATAAGGTGGGATAGCTCACAAGGGAGGTCCCAAAGTATATATAATATGTAAACCTACGTTGAGTAGTTTTGAGGCATGTGGCTGGACGACTCCAAGCCCTATTTCTGCTGCATACACTACTCCCAAAAAACATGCATATGCTCTCCATCATTTTTCAACAAAGCTGACCATTGTTTTTCAATGAAGCCGACCATCGGTCTAATGATGAAGCTAAATAATCAAATACATATCAAATTTGAAATTATATATGAGGAGCTTTTGCTCAAACCATACCACAAGATGAACATAAAAAGGGAGTCTTAACTCCAAAACCACGTGGGTGTTTATTCGTGAAATCATAAATCATACTTGACCATATGGGCATTGCCCAATATTTTAATCATGCTTGAAAATATTTAATTCATTTGAAAATATGATCATAAACACTCATAGTAACTTGACAACATGCTTTTCATCAATAATATCTCATCATACTTGAACATCCATCATAAATATCAACTTTTATGAACTTCTCATAATTGGTCATTTTGATTTATAAAGCTTGAAAACATAATTATATTTGAAAATACAATAAAACTTGCCCATAAATCATAATTCAATAGTAGAAACTTTGGATCATACCCATGTAGAAAATCATGGAATTTCATGCATCGATTAAAACCCCATAGAATCAAAATTTAAATTTTCATGATTTAGAGAGGATCGGGCAATGTGGTATGAACGAATTCACCCATTCATAACCCTACATACCCGATAGGATCCGATTACACCAATTCTTGATAGCCCAAAGAGAATTAAGGAAGAATTTTTAGAGAACCTAAGCTTGATCACCTTCTAAGCCCTCAATCTTGCATGCATGAATGTGATTAGCCTACAATGAAATTACCCCTTATAAAACTTCCTATTTCGATCTTAAAACGATGTAGTTTAGGACCCTAGGGCTTAGGAATGACCAAAATACCCTTAATGAAAATCCTAGAAAACTAATCGCCAGCTGGGACAACGCGACGTTAGTATGATCCATCATACCTTCCGTCGCAACTCCCCGAATTGTGTCTCCCGATCCTCACTACACCGATGTGATGGGTCGTTGCTAGCTCAAACGACTGCTGCTACCAGTCATCATCACCATTGCCTTAACCTCGGGATCCCTTTAAATGAATGCCGATGACGGCCCATTGTAACTTGCAATGGGTCGTTCCACGACTCGTCACATCCTTCGACCAAGGACCCGGCCTCACCACGACCACCTCCAACAACTCATATTGAACAATGGGTCATTGGGCTTCTAACCAAGTACTCCACTACTCAACTCGCAGCACCTCACCACGGACACTCCAACTGGGTCAAGCAGGCACCAACGCGTACTTCACGACCCGTTCCGAGAACATTTTCCAAATTTCATTTTTCATTTTTAAATACCGAGTCTAGTCCCGGGCATTTCGTATTACAATTAGTAAATAATTGAATGGGTCACAAAAGAACTAGATGGTGATTGAGCAGGAGTTGTGTCATGACCCAAACATAGGTCCCGGGACAAGACACGGAACAAGAAAACCCTGAGAGGCTCCAAGCTCCACTCCATGGCATGAACATAACATCTAACTCAATCAATAAAAGAGAAATATCAACATATATAACATAAAGCGTAAGTCTATACATAGAACAATGGAAGACTACATATGAATCAACTAGAAAAGAACTATATGACAAGCCGATTTCTACAATGTCCAAAAGCCTTTAACATAACCGATGAGCTGATGGGACAACAACCCTAACTAGCCTAAGAAAGTCTAAAACCGAAAGGAAATAATAAACTATAAATGAATGAACGTCCAAAGGATGAGGACTCACCAACACCACCGGACACAGAGAGGAAACAAATCCGCCAATGATGCCAAGACTAATCCCTCGAACCCGTATCATGAAACGATACAACATAGAAGGCGCTACGTACTTGAAATGTACCGAGCATGCAAGGTAAGTAAAAATGGACAAAGAAAAATACATAAGAGTTCATAAAAGCAGGAAAACATGATCATAACGTAAATATCATAATTTAAACATAAAGGCTCAAGGTTTTCAAAATGTTCATAAATCAATCATAATCATAATCATAGAGGAAATATTTATTAAGCATGACCTGAGCCAAAGTATATAATCATAGCCATGCATTAATCATGAGGAACAGTGGAGATTCTTATAACCGGCGCATACATGGGGCCCAACCTATAAACCTCTAGCCTGAAGGTGTTTGTACCTTGCCAATGATAGAAACATGAAAAGAGGTGTGATATCACACAAAGGCCCATTTGGGCAATGGGGACAGTATCATGGAGGTCCCATCATGGCTACGTTGGCACGTAGATTTGTGACTTGAGGTATGCTTGGACCTGGTCTACCTGTTAAATATTACTCCCAAAATATATATAGATTCCTCATAGGATATTATACATGAGATTCATGGATAAGCTTTAAAATCATGATAATCATAAATCATGAGAAATACGTGAACTAGACATCAAATAAGGCCCGTGAGTTAGCCAAAATCATAATTCCATAAATCATAAAGTTCATGCATACTTAAAATTCATTTATACTTGATATTCATAGATTCATGATGAGCATTTGAGAGAAATCGTATCATGTCAAGTAATAATAATAGGCTAATCAACAACAAAATCAAAATGGAATCGTAACTTGAGCTTTCACGAAATATGCATAATTTGGCATAGTTTAATTAAATCTAAATGCTATAAGATCTCGCCCATGATTCATGAAACATGAATTTATACATGAGAGGGAATAACCCATAGATAGATCATAAGGATTTCATAAGAATTGGGATAAGCCCCATAGAATTATCAATAGAATTTCATGAATTAGAGAGGAGTTGGGCATGGGTGTGAACAATTTCACCCATTCATAACCCTACATAATTGAGATGAACTGACTACAACTCCCTTGATTGACCAATGAAAAATTGATGAAAACTTGAAGAGCTAGTCTCTGATCGCCTTCAAAACCTCTAAACTTGCATGCATGAATTAGGAATGGATTAGAATGAACTTACCCTTCTTAAAACTCACTATTCATAGCTTAAACGACATAGTTTAAAGACCCTAGGATTTTAGGAATGACGAAAATTCCTTAATGAAAATCCCGGAAATTAAGCACTCAGCTAGTGACAACAGTGTCACAATCTGATCAAGCACGCCCGACTTCGTCCATTACACTCATGTTGTTTCACCCATAATACGGATCCCAAACATCCTACCACAACAAGTTCCACGAGTGGTGCCTAGCTACAATGACTCAGTGGCAACCATCCATTCTCCCCACTTCCCTCTTCTAGAATTTCTCCTAACGAGCACTTACAATAACTCATTGTCACCAATGATGAGTCGTTACGTGATCCATTACTTCCTCCATGAACCTGAGCACCACAACGGCTCACATCCAACAACCTCGTTACATCAAATAACTGATCATTCCTGCACTAAGCATTTGCAACTCTAGTCCCGTAGCACCTAACCATGGATACATCCACGAGTCATTAGTGGGACTAATCTACTCCATACAATGACCAGACGACAGATTTTTATTTGTGCCTACCTTCATTTCAAATCCCTAGTCTAGTCTGTCTTAGGCACTTCCAAGGTATTAAAATATTCTTGGGAACATTCGTCCTCGAATGTTGGAAAACATACGTAAACGCAGAGAAGTGCAATCATCATATTCGCATACCGATCATATACGCCGAGGACTAACGAAAATGACAGACCCGATTTGAACTACATGATTTAACTAAGTTCCCGAATCACACATACATCCCTTTACATGAAAGAAACCGAGGTACATGAGCCGAACATGAAACCGAATAAAGTATTAAGAGAGATACATGGAAAACTAGATGGATCGAGGCTAGTTCCGAGGGCACCCAACTTATATGCCACTACTAACCTTTTTTCGCAATCATATGGGACAACATAACGGAGGGACTAAGCTCCCTTCTTTCCGAAACTCATCACTCCCTTTATGGGAAACACCTTTTAGAAACACCCTATCGTCGACTTCAAACTCAAGTTCCCTCCTTCTCACATCTACATATGACTTTTGGAGACTCTAAGTCATTTTTATCCCGTACCTTATAAGCCGAACTTTCTCCATGGCTCATGGACCGAACCGGTCCTATCGTCAGCGCCTTCACCTACTAAAACCAACCAATAGGCGATTTACATCTCTCGTCCATAAAGAGCCTCAAACGGAGCCATCTCGATGCCGGAATAATAGCTTTGTTATATGCAAAAACAATGAGAGGCAAATGATCCCAACTACCCTTGAAGTTAATCACACATGCTCTCAACATGTCCTAAGGAGTCTCGAATAGTCCTCTCTTCCTAACCACATTAGCTAATTTAAATGTTGTACCGAGCTTGACCTAAGTAGCAAGTCCCCTTGAAAATGACCTTTGAAACCGGTGGAGGCAACCGAGTAGCTCTATCTCGATATGATGGACAAGTACACTCCATGCAACCGAACCAGCTCGATGTATAGTTTGGAAAATCCTCTCGCCGAATCGCAGTTTTTACAGTAGAAATGAGGCTTTGGTCAACTCCGTCTGCCAACCTCCCAAATGGAGTCATACATCAGTGGACAAGTGCGAGGCAATCCCATGACGAAGTCCATATTGTCTCCTCCCCACTTCCAAGTAAGGATACCGATGTCTTGAAGTACACCTCTTGGTCTTTAATGCTCAACTCACACTTGGCCGACAATTTGGACACTTAGCCTTCAAATTCCGCAATGCCCTTCTTCATGCCATTCCACCAATAAACTTATTGTAGGTCACGCAGACATCTTGGTGGCACCCTAGATGTATGAAATATCCTGGAACCATGAGCCTTGCGAACATTCCGATCTCTCGAATCATCAACATCCAAAACATACAAGTGACCCTTCATATCGAAGCACACCATCTCCCTTTGGAGAAATATTGACCTCACTTTCCGATTCCCAATGCTTTCTTTAACTTACCAAGATAGGGTCCTCGTCTTGTCTATCTTACATCGTGAATAAAGGATGATTCTCGATCCACTCCGAATAGTAACACCGCCATCTGGCCGAGTCAACCAAATGAACTCCCAACCCATACAAGTCAATGCACCTCCTTCACCTTTTCCTCCCCTCATCTACATGGGGCACACGTTCTCCATAGAGAGTCTACTCGTAAGGCCCGCTACTACATTATCCTTACCCTAATGGTAATAGGACACTCATATCATAACTTCGAGTAGCTCCACCACTCCTTTGGCGTAGATTTAGATCCTTCTAGGTAAAACACATATTGTAGGCTCTTGTGGTCCGTGAACACATCTATATGGACTCCGTAGTATAAATAGTGTCTCCAAATCTTCAAGGCAAAATATCGCCGCCGCCAATTCAAGATCACTGGCTCGTAATTCTTTTCATGAACCTTCGACTTGCTCCTCGAAGCATATGCTATCACTTTACCATGATGCATCAATACACAACCAAGGCCGATTCTAGAAACATCAAAATACACCACAAACCCATCTAAGTGCCCTCCCATGTAAGTAACACTCGATGTCGAGGTGAGCCGAGTCTTCAACTCCCGAAAACCCTCTCACAAGCCTCGACAATTGAACTTCACTCTCTTTTTGGGTCAATTTGGTCAAGTGGTGCCGCAATAGATGAAAACCCCTCAACAAATCTGATAATAACCGCCTAACCCAAGAAGCTCCTGACATCCGAAGATCTGACCTGGCCTAGGCCACTCCTTCACCTCTTCTATCTTCTGAGAGTCCACCTTTATACCTCACTCGACACCGCATGACACAAAAATGCCACCGAGTTCAACCAAAACTTCGCACTTACCGAATTTAGAATATAATTGGAATTTGTTGAGAGTCTGAGCACCACACTCAAATGCGCGATATGCTCCTCCTCCTCCTCACTCCGAGATTATATCAAGATGTCCTCATAAACACCGATCACGAATATCGAAGTATGGATTGAACACCCTATTCATCAAATCCATAAAATTCTGCAGATCATCTGTTAGTCCAAAATACATAACTACAAACTCATAATGACCATACTCCGAGTCCCCAAGGCTTTCTTCGAGATGTCACTTCCAACTGAAGTTGATGGTATCTAGATCTAAGATCTATATTTGAAACGCACTTGGTGCCCTAAAGTTGGTCAAACAAATCCGATACCTTCTCAAGAGGATACCGTTTGATGGTGACCTTGTTCAATTGCCGATAATCAATACACATACGAAGAGAACCATCTTTCTTTCTGACAAAGAAAACTTCAAAATCTCTATGGGATTTAAGAGAGCCGTCCTGAATAACTCGTCTAAAGGTCCTTCAATCAAGCAACCCTTTAACCCTACCGGGGATATTCTCGTAAGGAGGTGAATAGATATAGGATTCATATCGAAGAAGTGTCAATAATAAAATCGATTTCGGGGAGGGATTCCCAGAGATCATCTGGGGAAGACTATTACTAACATACCACTGGACTCACTCAGATAGTCAGGTCCGGAATCAACATACTAACTTACAGATGTGGTACATACAAAACTTAGAGATCATCTTCCGGCCTTAAGGTAGGAAATGAAATGACCTACAAGCACAACAGTAACTGTACTTCCACTCTAGGACTGCCTACCCAGAATCAACTTTCACGCCTCGGTTCTACAATAACTGGCATAAACATGCAAATAGCCAATCCATGCCGAGGATAACATCAAATTAGGTCATGGTTAACTCTCAGACAATCATGGGGTGAATTTAAAGAACTATGACAGAACACTTCTATACACCCATCGAGCGCAATCGAATCACCCACAGAGTAGAGACCGAGAAGGGTTCTGATAGAATTTCTGGATTGAATTGGAAGCCACTAACAATGGGGAGGAGCTACAAAGATGAATTAGCCCTGACCAACAAATCATATACCATGAAAAACTCGCAACATATTAGTACCACGTCCTGAGACCTCCGGCCTCGACTTAGATGCTAGGGCATATAATATGTTTTGTTGTACTCACTTGTGCTAGTATCTCCCTAGCCGGCGTGCCGAGGAGTTTCGAACTAGCGCTGGAGTATGGCCCACCATCACCCATTCGGAAGCGAAGGAAATCTTTGAGCTTATGTCCGGTTTGCCACCAAAACAAGCATTTGAACCAACTGGCACCTCCCGTGGTTCTTGCCACTGCATGAATGAAAATGCGATCTCCTAAAATGCTCCCTTGGCCCCTCGATCCCGACACTCTACCCTCTAATCACATCCGGCTGGGACGGACACTAGCTATGATGGGTGCTAGGTTAATGACCTTGTCAAAACTAAGGGGCGGTGAGCACCACCAAATCTCTGCTGAGTGAATCAAACACTATCCATCCGGCCCTCTTGGCCTCTCTCTCCCGCTCTCATCCGTACCGCCTCCATCTCGCCGGGGTGTATAGGACTATCCAGAGAAGTCAATATCCCTGAGAAGCATCACGATCCAACAATCCTTGACCAAGGAGTCTTGTATCCCATGTACGAACTTGCTCACATGGGCCCTATGATCCGCCACCAACTCACAGCATACTGACAAACATATGAACTCCAAGGCATACTCCCGAATGCTCATCTTTCCTTGATTAAGATTTACAAACTCCCACTTTCAAATACCTATCTCCCAGGAAGAATCTGATCACAGTGAGAAAGGAAACTATCCCAACCGATAGGCCTCGTCCGATTTCCCTATCCTCCTATTATTTGAACCAAATGTGCACACTCCCTTCAACTGCATAAGTGAGGCCAAATCAACACACTCCTCCCCATTCACCTCCATAACTTGGGTGATCTTCGAATCTCCTTAATGAACTCGTGTGGATCCTCATCCACCTTCGATCCAATGAACTCGGAGGGTTCATCCTCAAAAAGTATCTAACGCCGTCGCCACATTCTATTACCTGAGGATATGCATCATCACCCGCATTGACCCGAGCAAGAGTCTAGGATAACATCCGGATAATTTTCCTAAACTCGCGTGGTCAACCGACTGGGATAGCTCCGGTGATGGATTGGTGGGGCCTGTTTCGTTCTCCATTGCTATCCTCGTGGCTATTTTCACTCCTATTTCTTCTTCCGTAAACTCAAGGGGAGGTATGATTATGCAAATGTGAATAGCACTAATTAGAAGAATAGAGGGAAATTTCACCGCATGACATAGATCATGAAAGAAGGAAACATTTCCTAAACATCTCGTAGCCTCTTCGTCATAACTATGGCGCTCCACACCATGAAAGACTCTACTTAACATGTATTTCTGCATAATCTTAGACACTTCAAACTTACTGCTCTATAATGTTTGCAGGACCTAAACATAGGTCCATATCGAGACATCGACAAGGAACCCCGAGAGGCTCTAAGTCGCTCCATGGCATGAACATAACATCTAACTCAATATATAAATCATAAAATCCATAAACAATGAAGTTCATGCATACTTAAAATTCATTTATACTTCATATTCATAAAATTCACGATGAGCATCCGAGAAATCATACCTATAATTCATAAATCATAATGGGCTAATGAAAATCAAAATCAAAATAGAATCATAACTTGAGCTTTCATGGAATATGCATAATTGTGCATAGTATGTAGAAATTTAAATATAAATAGCTATAAAATCTCGCCATGATTCATGAATTTATACATGAGAAAGATTAACCCATAGATAATCATATGATTTCATAAGAATTGGGATAAAACCCCATAGAATTCAATAGAATTAAGAATTGAGAGGATTCTTGGACATGGGTGTGAAAAATTTCACCCATTCATAACCCCACATAGCCGAGATGAACTAATTCTACAACTCCCTTGATTTCAATGAAGAATTGATGAAAAACTCAAAGAACTAGGCTTGATCACCTCTCCAAAACCTCTAAAATTGCATGCATGAATTAGGAATGGCTTATAATGAATTTACCCTTCTAAAAACTCACACTATTCGAGCTTAAAATGATGTAATTTAGACCCCAGTGGCTTAGGAAATTTGATGAAAATGCCCTAATAAAAATCTTGGAAATTCTAAGATCACAAGGACAACAGCGGCCCCAACGGACTGCTATCGCTTCGACGGTCCGTTACACCCCATTGTTTCACCTCGAATACGAGATCCTAAACTCCTACCATGACAGTTCCACGAGTCGTGCCTACCCAAATGATTCGTGGCAACCATCCGTTGTCCCCACTACTCCTCTTCTTGAATTCTCCCAATGGGAACTTAGCATGACTTATTGTCCCCAACGATGAGTCATTACGTGATAAGTTACTTCCTCCTCGAACATGAGCAACCTCAACGGGCCACATCCAATGACCCGTTACATCAAATGTGTCATTCCTAGACCCATTACTGTAACCTACCCCGCACTATTACGTACACACGAATGGGGTCGCTCTAACGACCCGGCTCGAGAAGTATTTTTAGATTTCACATCTTTCTCTTTCAAATCTTGGGTCTAGTCTAGCACTTCGGTATTACAAGCCGGGCCGCGCTGGTGTATGCCTTTTGAAAATTGAGGCATACTTGCCGGGCACAAGAGTTATTGTGCATACTAATCATGCCGCATTAAGATATCTCATGGAAAAGAAGGATGCAAACCAAGGTTGATAAGATGGGTACTTCTACTCAGGAGTTTTGAATTTGAAGTCAAGGATCGTGGAAGGATGTGAAAATCAAGTAGCAAATCACTTATCGTGAAGTTGAATATGAGGGAAGAGTAGTAAATAATGACTCATTCCCTGACGAACTAGTATTAGCTGCAACAATCGATCTTATTCCATTGTTTAATAACTTTGCCAACTATATTGTCAATGAAAGACAGACTTTCCATCAAAAGAGAAGAAATTCCTTCATGATAAACAAATACTCTTGATGAGCAATATTTGTTCAATATGTACTAACAACTTAATTAGGAGATGTGTTCTAGAATAAAATGTTGAGCATTTTGGAGGCTCGCCATTCATCTCATGTTGGGGTGCACCATAGTTAGAAATGTGATAGCCTCAAAAATCTTGCAACGGGTACTACTAGCCCATAATACACCAGGATGCACATATTTTATGCGCGTGATCAATGCCAAAGATCTGGGAGCTATATCTAGAAGGCAAGGAATTACCTGGTGAACCTTATCCTAGAAGTTGAATTATTCGATGTATGGGGCATGGACTTCATGGGTCCATTTGTGAGATCATATGGCAAGAAGTACATTTTGGTGGCAATATGTCTCAAAAATGGGTAAAAGCCGTGACATTAGCAAATAACATGTTAAAGACTGACTTTCTAAGAAGAAACATTTCCTCAAGGTTTATACTTTGAGAGCTATTATCATCAACTAGGAAGTCCCATTTTCGCAACAAAGTTTTCAGTGTTATTCTCAAGTATAGAGTTAAGCAACACAAAGTGGCTAACCCCTATCATCCATGCGCCAAGTGGGCAAGTGGAGGTAGCAAATCCGAAATTAAAACAATCCCGCCAAAATAGTGAATTCACCAAACAAACTAGGATTAGAAACTTGATGATGCACTATGGGTATACCAAAAAACATTCAAAACGCCCATTAGGATGTCCCTATGTTATACCCTAAGCTTAGAGATCGGACCAGGGAGTTAAAACGGGAAAATTTTGGAATTGATGTTGCAAGCATAGGATCTAGTTATGGGAAGACTCGTGAGGAGACCCCATGAGTCGTCGAAGTGACTCGTGGTGGCCTAGAATAGAGGAAGAACGAGGTCCCCACGAGGGAGAGAACAACTCGTGGTCACCCACCATGAGTCGTCATGACACTCGTTGGGTGACGTTGCAATTAATTTGGAAGAATAAGGCAATGTACTGGACGGCAGAGGCGACCATGAGTCGTGGGCCACAGGGACGAGTCGTTAAGTTATACATTACGAGCCCTAGTAGACAGTCATCAAGGTACTTGACGCAGCAACCTAACGAGTCGTTGTCTGGGCCCCGACGACTCATCATGTCACTCCTCGGCGCTATTTTCTCCGTGAATTAATAAGGGCTTTCTCGTACTTTAAGTTCCTAATACCTATATTACGTCATTTAAGGCTCGTTTTTAGTAGGTTTTAAGCAGGGGCAAACCTATCCTAAGCCATTATTCTCATGCATGCAAGTTTGAAGGTTTGAAGAGGAGATTCAAGGCGAAATCTCAAGGTTTCCATTGGAATCTCAACTTGCACTATTAGAGGGTGTTGTAATTCACTATTTCCTGTATGTAAGGCTATCATAAGTGTTTTCCACACTCATGCCCAATCCCTATCAAAATGTGATAAATTATCTATGATCAAGTATGGGATTTTACCTAATTACATGATTCTTAATTTCTACACATGGTATGATTAGATTGTATTTATATCAATGATTTATGAAGCTTGGAAGATTCTAAATTATTTTTCCCTTATAAGGAATAATTTTCTAAAATTTAACAAATTCTGCCTACAGAGGAAGAGTTCATAAAAGAGGTCATTTATGGTAAATGTGTGATGATGATGAAGTTGGTGATGAAAACATGTTTCCAAACTACCCATGATTATTTTGATGTTTTCAAAATGAAATGATTACACCAAGTATGATAAACTTATGGGTGATGCCCACATGTTGATTTAAAGTGATGATTTTCCCAAAATAAGCTTACCACATTGTTTAAAGTGAAATTTCCCAATTCATACTATAAATTCTAGTTTGTGGTATGTTTCAAGTAAAGCTTCATATGCATGACTTTATAATTGAGATGTATTTCATAATTGAGCTTTGTCAAAGCACGAAAGCAGCCCATTTTCATGGTGTCGAGTCTATGGATGATTTCGTTATGAGCTTTGTCAATGGACAATGTTGAGCTTCATTTCATACGATGTTGAGTTATGCATGATTTCATATTGATCTTCATTATCGATGATGTCAGATTCATCAATAGATGATGTTGAGCTTCATTATATACGATGTAGAGCATTTCATGTTTTGGGAGAAAGTCTAGCACTGAGCAGTTAAGTGGCCGATTACCCTATGCCCTGCAACTACGCGCCACTCGTTGGTTATACTATTATATTAATGGGATCTCCCTTGTGAGCTATTCCTAGCCCGATTGGCCTCAACTTAATATCAATATCATGGTATTGTCCATCGCCCGGCAAGGTTATGGACTCCGCTCTACCCACTTGAGTGTGACAATTGGGACCACGTAAGCTCTATCATGGTATGTTGGTTAAGTGATCTAGTCTCCCACTGTCTATATCATTTGAATTTTCATATTCATTACTTATGATGATTACTTATGCATGCATAATTTAAAAGTAAGGTTTGACTCATTGTTCAGCCTTTGATGAATGTTGTGTTCATCCTTGAGTCATTTGAGTCGGTCATGATGTTATAAAGCTATGCATGGTCATGTTATGATAAGATTATGAATTCAGAAAGAATGCATGTATGCCTTTCCTCTCATGTTTAAAGCTTATGATATGTTATGAAATGTTTTAAATGATTTATTCTACTTAGCGGTTTTACTTACCTTGCATACTCGGTACAGGCCACGTACTGACCGCATACTTTATATGCTACATTGTTTCATGATATAGGACTCGGTTCTCAGGCTTAGCCCCATTCATAGTCGCTGTTCAGAGTTAGCACCTACTTATTTGGTGAGTCCTCATATTTCGAGGACTAGACCTTCAGTTGTTTTAGATTTCCTTTCAGCTTCAGTATTGTTGAGCTAGTTGGGGGTGTTGTCCCATCAACTCATCCAGATTAGAGGCTTATCAGACTTAAACGTGTATTCATCTTCAGATATTTATTCTGTTGTTATGTTAAGTTGACTTCTGCTGAGTTTATAATTATGTTTTCTTCATGTTTATTGAATGAGTTAGTGGAATGCTTATTCCATGGGTCGACTTGGGGTCTCTCGGGGTCCCTTGTCCCGTGTCTATGATCCGGGCCTCCGTTCGGGTGGTGAAAAACTTGGTATCTGAGCCATAGGTTTGATGTGTCCTAGGGAGTCTGAAAGCCACGTTAGGTAGAATCTTTTTCATGGGTGTTAAGCGTGCCACACTTATGAAGATGAGGCTACTAGACGTTTTAGGAAATGTTCCCTTCTTTCATGATCTATGTTGTGCGATGTAAAGCCTTTCTATCCTTCTAATTCGTGCTATTCACGATTGGAGAATCATGGCTCCTCGAAGGATGAATGGAAGGAGGAATGGATGTGGTGAGGGCCACGAGGATGGAAAACGGTCATGAGCATCAGCTAGCCCCACCAGTTCAGGAGCCTTAGGAACTGGAGCCAGCCGCTCATGCTGAGTTCCGAGCTTCCATTTAGATGCTTGCATAGGCCTTGACCTCTCAGGTCAATCAGCAAGCCGTTGCGCATGTTTTGCAAAATGGTAATGCAGCGGTGGCCAGAGTCCGAGATTTCTTGAGGATGAACCCGCCGGAGTTTTTCCAAGTTAGATGAGGACCCGCATGATTTCATTGATGAGATGTCAAGATCACCCAATTTATAAGGGTGAGTAGTGTTGAGTACGCAGAGTTGGCCTCCTACCAGTTGAAGGGGGTTGCGCATATTTGGTTTCACCAGTGGAAGGACAGTAGGGTCACAGGAGCAAGTCCAATCACATGGGAGGAGTTTCAGGTTGAATTCCTAGATCGATTCTTCCCTCGAGAGATGAGAGAGTTAAAAGCAGCTGAATTTGTGAATTTGAAGCAAAGGAGGATGACTGTTTAGGAGTACGCCCTTGAGTTCACCCGCCAATCTAAGTACGCTGGGAGTTAGTGGCCGACCAGCGGGCGTGAGTGAGAAGATTTGTGCATGGAATAGCAGGGTATTTGGACAAGGACTACAGGACAACCATGCTTCATCAGGAAATGGACTTCCCTTGCATTGTGTTGTATGCTCAGCAGATGGAGGCGGCATATTCGAGAGAGAGGGAGGCCAAGAGAGCCAAGACCGAGGGACACAAATTCTCTCAGCAGAAGTCCGGTGGTGGGCACCGATAGCAGACCCACCAAAGATCATTAGCCCCAGCATCTTCAGCATTGAGTGTGCCATCTAGGCCCAAACATGATCAGAGAGGGCGAGCGTCAGTCTCGAGGGGTCATAGCAGTAGGCCCGCAGAATCTAGCATTCCAGTTTGTCGCAGGTGCGGCCGAGGGCACACAGGCTAGTGTTTGGCAGGGTCAGGATCTTGTTTTGGATGTGGGAAGCCTTGACATATCTCAGAGATTGTCCAGCTGTGAGACAGGATCAGGTTGGGGGCCGAGGACCAGCTTCTATATCAGCAACTCCACCCCCATGTACAACACATCAGGGGGAATCTACTAGCGTAGCTGGCGGGCAGTGCTAGAATAGATTCTAGGCCTTAGCCACTCGTCAGGATTAGGAGGCCTCACCAGATGTAGTTACCGGTATGTTGGGAGTCTTTCATGTTGATGTATATGCATTGCTAGATTTAGGGGCTACCCTATCTTTTGTGACACCATATGTAGACAGTAGCTTCAGAGTTAGTCTTGATGTATTATCATAGCCCTTATCAGTTTCTACTCCAACAGGTGACTCAGTTATAGCTATACGAGTGTATAGAGATTTCCCAGTCTTAGTTCTTCATAAGGTCAGCTCAGCAGACTTGATAGAGTTATCCATGATCGATTTTGATGCTATTCTCGGCATAGATCGGCTATTTGCATGCTATTCTTCAATTAATTGAAAGACCCAGTCAGTAGAGTTCAGATTTCTGGGTGAGCCTGTCTTGGAATTGGAGGGTAGTTCAGTTGTGCCTGTAGGTCGATTTATTTCCTACCTTAATGCCAGGAAGATGATTTCTACGGGTTGTTTGTACCATCAATTAGGGTTAAGGACGTGGAGTCCAAGACCCCGACTATCCAGTCCGTACCAGTAGTACGTGAGTATCCAGAGGTCTTCGGAAGAAAAGTAGGGGATTCTATATAAGCTCAATGGTCGAGTTGACGAGCCATCATATACGTGACGAGCCATCAGTTGTATCATCATATGTGGTCACAAAAATATGGATTCTAGATAAGAGCAATGGTACACCTGACAGACCATCAAGTGCTTCATCCCTTGTGGAATTTGAAAACATCAGTTGTATAAGCATGATGAGCAAGTTGCCGGAACGTTGAGAACTCAACGGCCCGTCACTTGCACCGTCATCTAACCAGGTAAGTTTATTCTTAATATGCCTTACCCAATCAAACCCTAACCCTTCTAACCCAGATCTGACCCAAATCCCTAGCCATTTACACCACGACTGGTTTTAATTTTTTTGTTTAAGTTTTATTTTTCTTCTCTCCCACTTCTACAAACACTTAACCGCCATTTTTTCCACTTTCAAACCCATCATCCATCCTCAAAACTTTTCTTCTCTCCCTGTTCAATAACCGCTCGCATATGTGGTTCCTTGTTAAAAGTGGTGATCAGAGCATAGTGTCAATTTTGTAATTCCTATTCCTAATACTCAAAGGTATGTTGTAAATTCTCTTTCTTTTTTCAATATATGGGGTGAGTACTGTAGTTAGTGATGTGGATAAAGTTAGACATAACTATCTGCCTGATCTCTTATGGGTAGTATCTGTGTTATTGATAACCCTAAGTCACTTGAATTGGACAATAGGTTGCCTGTGGTTTGCTTGCCTAAATGTTGTGTTTGTATGGTAACCTAATGAATCTAACTGTGTAAAATGGCTATTCCCAATAATGGATTGAGTGATGACATTCTTAAGTGAAATAGTCAAATTTTATGCTGCTTGTAGTTGATAATTTAGTTCTAGGATACATGGTGAAGGGAAATCTGAGTACCCACCATTGTTATACACATGAAAAGACACCGACGAGATGAATGATGGGCCATAGACACCTCTGAAGAAGACAATCCACCGATATACATGAACCGACCAAGAGAACCAAAGTTTCCAAAGTTGATGATGATCAACATTGCAAAATGGATTTGGGAAAAGAAAGATGCTCTTGCAGCAAAAAAGCAGGCCAAATGAAGGAAAGAGGTTGGAGAAATCTCTAAAGAGACAGAACTCAATTGTTATCGGGTGTTTTGTGATGACTGTGGATGATCACATTCACAATCACTGGCTTGTGATTATTTTGTGTTATTGCATACCTGTGACGGTAGAAGTGACAGACTATCACACTTGTGATGGATCGTCACATTAGTGACGGACCATCACCACTCGCTGTCACTGGCATGATAAATTAATGCAATTAATGGATAAGCACATTGGATAGAATGACGGAGCATCATCTATGCGACAGTCCGTCATAGACTCCATCACAAATTCTAACTGTCATTTAATCACAATGTTTTTCCATGTCTTTTCGAATAAACCTTGACACTAATAGTTTGACTATTGCAGGTAACTATGCCACCTAAATTTCAACCTACTAGAGGGGGTGCAAAAAGGTGGATTGACAACACTAAAACTACAAAGCACCTTCAAGATGAAAACGCCAACTCTGAGAGGGACATAGAGGAGATTGGAACTGAGGAATAATCACCGACTTACCAAACTAGATCCTTTTCTAGACAACAAGATACAAATGCCCAGTCTGATGAGGGAGATGATTCTTCAGCAGACGGATCTAGTTCAAGTGGTGCTGGCTCTGATTTAGATGAATAGAGTGGCAATGAGGCCACAAGAAGTCCGATATGGGATCTGAGACAATGAGGGGAGATGTTCTAAAGGCTAAAATGCTGAGATTCAAGGATAGTCTACGCTGGCAGGTAAAAGGGTTGAGAATTAGTTCCAGGAAGGTCTCACCACCACAGCAAGAGGATATTTAAAGCACAACATTGCCGAGGAAGTAATGATCATAGACTCGAAGTTGCCTGAATACCCATAGATTGAGGGAAAGTATAAATTCTACATCTTGGGATGTATGAGTGAATCACCGGGCTACTATTACCCCAACATGGTTCATGAATTCTACGCAAATTATGTAGCTACTCTGGAGGGTACCACATACCAGTCTATGGAGAAATTCTAGATATCTCAGAAGCTACCATCGCTAAGATGCTCTATGGGACAAACTTTACGCCACCAGCAACCACTATAGAGTTTGACTACCGAATGAGAGAGCGACATCATCAACATTAGTGGTTAGCATAGGTTTTAATAGATGGTCAGGCCTCTTGGATGACAAATACCAAAGAGAGAATAGTTAAGTGCACACTGATATTTATAGTAAAATTTTGGTGGGCGGTGGTTGGGCTCCGACTATTTCCAACAGGGGGAGATAATACTTTGGTCGAAGACAGAGCAGTACTGGGGACCATCCGGATTTTTGTGTTCCTATTGAACATAGGAGCAATTATCACCAAGGATATAAATTGGAGGGAGGTGAAGTTATCAAAATCACTGCATTTCCATGCTTAATCACCTAATTTTGTAGAGAAGCTCATGTCCCAATATTGGCCGAAATTGATTTTGAGACATATGCTATCAAGAACAATGACTTGGAGAAGTCTAAGAATGAAACATGGTATGACCTAAAACTTCACAAATCGGTCATTGAGGTATTCGGTCCCTATGGTCCAAGTGCAACAATAGCTGAAGCAACTACCGACCTCGGTGAAGCAGTTGTAGGGACGAAATCAGTTGGCCATGCTTGATACATGAAAATTATAAGAAGATAACTAACTAGAAACAAAGTGATTGGAATTAGAAACACTTGTGAAAAGGCATAAGGACCTCCAACTCAAAAATAAAGAAAAACCTAGTTCTTATAAAGACCTCAAGGGAGACGATCCCCTTGCAACCCTCATCTCTACACAATTAACAAACCAAAGCTAGACCAAACCTAGACAATTACAACATTCAAAATATTCTTTTTTGAAAATCATGAAAATCTACTAGAAAAATAAAAGAACTCATATTTATACTAATTAAGGAAAAGTAGAGACTATTACAAATATGACCTTAATGAATAAGGGCCTTGTTTGGATGGTCTTTCTTTTTTCTTGAAAATCAAGATTAGCCAATTTCACTTCTAGCCACTTTCTTTACTACTTTGGCCATCTTGTGTTCCTTCTTCTTCCCAAACTACGATCAAACCATGGAATCTTTTGGACATCTTCCATATTCACTCAAGTGCCTCCTTTTTCATGAAGAAGCCTGGTAGATCTTGGAGCTCCCTTGCTTGGCTCCTTGTGAATTATCTTGAAGGAAATGGATTGCCTCATTCTCCCCTTCTTGAAAAGAATTTGACCTCAAATTTGAGGGGTCATCATCACGCATCACCATAGGGGAAAGGTTACACACATTGAATGTGTTGTGGACATGGTAATCCGGAGGGAGATCCACCTTGTAAACATTATCATTTGACCTTTCTGGCACTTTAAATGGACCATCTCCTCTAGGCATGATCTTGGTCTTTCTTTTGTTGGAAAACCTTTCATTGTGAAAATGGACCCAAACCCAATCACCCGGTTCAAAGACTACTCTTTGGCGGCCCTTGTTGTCTTTCTTAGACATCTCTTGATTTTTATTCTCAAGTTAGAGTTGCACCTTTTCATACAAGGCTTTCATGGCCCCGGCCCTTTTGTTTCCATCTAAACTCAACAGAATATCTTGAGACAAAGGGGTTAGATCAAGGGGTTAAGGGGGTTAAAATCATAAACAACCTCAAATGGAGACATTCCAATAGTACTATAAATCACACGATTATAAGAAAATTCAACTAGAGGCAATTGATCTTACAAAGATGTGAATTTACGTTTAACCATGGCCCGAAGCATAGAACCTAGAGTCCTATTCACAACCTTGGTTTGGCCATATGTTTGAGGGTGACATGATGGGGAAAACAATAATCTAGTACCAAGTCGGCCCGCCCCACAATTCCTTCCAAAAGTGGCTAAGAAACTTGGGATCATATCACTCACTATGGTTTTAGGAATTACATGAAATTTAACCACATGTTTAACAAACAAGGATGCAACATGAGAAGATTCATCCCATTTATGACATGCAATAAAATGTACCATATTTGAAAACGGGTCAACAACAAAAAAATGATATCCCTACCCCTTCTAGTCCTCGACAATCCCAACACGAAGTCCATAGAAATGTCAAGCCAAGGCCTTTAGGGTATGGAAAGAGGGGTATAAAAACCATGGGGAAGTAGTTTAGATTTAGCACTATGACATTTGACACATTGACCACAAAGTTTACAACATCACTACACATCTTAGGCCAATAAAATTGTTCTTCAAGAATTCCCATGGTGTTTTCAATGCTAAAATGGCCCATCAAACCCCCCATCATGTGCCTCTCTAACAAGGAGTTTCCTCCAAGAGCTCATGGGAACACATAGATGCTTGTTTTTTAACAAGTAACCAACAAATATAGAAAAATGGGTTCGGGGTTTATCCTTAAGCCCATGGTCCCTTTCCCATGCTTCATAATCTTTGAATATTTGAGCAAATTTGGGGTCCTAGAGATATAAAGACTTTAAGCTTTCAAAACCTATCAATTTGGAAGTCAAAGTAGAAACCAAAACATGCTTCCTAAATAAGGCATCAGCCACCACATTATCCTTCCCCTTCTTTTATTGGATTACATAAAAGAATGTTTCAAGGAATTCAATCCATTTTGAATGCCTCTTTTTCAACTTTCCTGGGGCATTAAGATGTTTTAAGGACTCATGATCAATCCTAATGACAAAATCTTTAGGCAACAAGTAATGTTGTCAATTACCCAAAGCTCTAATCAATGCATCAAGTTCAAGATCATAGGTCGAATAATTCAAGGTTGCAGCTTTGAGCTTCTCACTGAAATAAGCAATGGGCTTCAAATCTTGCATAGAAACGACACCAATGCCCACTTTATTATCATCACATTGAATTTCAAAAGTCTTATCAAAGTTGGGCAATTGCAATAATAGTTTGGAGCTAAGCATTTGTTTCAAAGTTTCAAAGGACTTGGCTTGCTCCTTACTGCAAATAAAAGGCACATCCCTTTGGATCACCTTTGTCAATGGAGTACCTATGGTGCTTAAACCCTTAACAAACTGCCTGTAGAAACTATCCAATCCATGAAAATTACGAACATCACCAATGAATGTAGGAGTTGGCCAATTTCTAATAGCGTCTATTTTGGATTCATCAACCTCAATTCCCCTTGAACTCACAACAAAACCCACGAAAAAAACTTCATAACCACCAAAAGAACATTTATCAATATTAGCATAAAGTTGTTCACGCCGAAGCACATCAAACACACATCTCAAATGATCAGCATGTTCATCCATGGTCTTGCTATACACCAACACATCATCAAAATATACAACCACAAATCTACCAATGAAAGGCTTCATCACATGGTTCATTAGGCGCATGAAAGTACTAGGAGAGTTAGTGATACCAGAAGGCATCACAAACAATTCATATATACAAAATTTGGTCTTGAATGCCATTTTTCATTCATCCTCGGGTTTCATTCGGATTTGATGGTAACCGCTCCTAAGATCAATATTTGAGAATATGCAAGAACCATTCAATTCATCTAACATGTCATCAAGTCAAGGAATGGGATGACGATACTTTATTGTGATTTTGTTGACGACGCAGCAATCGACACACATCCTCCAAGTGCCATCTCTTTGGCACCAATATAACCGAAACCGCACACCGTCTCATACTCTCTCTCACCACCCCTTTTTTAAGGAGTGCATCCACTTTCTTTTTTAGTTTTTTGGTGTCCGCCAGACTAGGCAAAAAAGGGGTTAGTTCGTTAGTAAGCAACGAATACTCCCTATGCATGAGAAGGACCATCGATTGCCTTTCCTCCAACTCCTTCCTAACCTCCTTGATACTTGCCAAGACAACCACCTTCACTTTCACCATAGGGTTCACCTCTCTTTAACTCTCCTTTCCGGCACCAACTCCGCTACTACCCACAACTCCCTAGCATTTCTCCTTCAACTCCTTCATTTTGATGTACATGTCATTCACTTGCAATGAAGTCAAGAACTAGAGAACAGGTTTGCGCCCTTCATGTACAAAGGTATACCGATTGGTTCTACCATCATGATGAGTAGCTCTATCATATCCCTAAGGTCACCTAAGTAATATGTGACTAACTTGCATAGGCATCACATCACAAAATATCTCATCTTGGTATGTATCAATCTTGAACTTGATGACAACTTGGCGATGGACTCTCAATTCCGCACACTCATTGAACCATTGAAGTTTGTACGGAGAAGAGTGTTTGGTGGTGGGAAGGTGAAGAAAGTCTACCAAAGAAGAACTTTCCACATTGGTACAACTACCACCATCAATAACCAAGGAGCACACATTCCCTTTAATGAAGTATTTAGACTAGAATAGGTTTTCCCTTTGACTAGGGTCATTCATAGCCTTACTTATCATAGCATGACACACTACATAATTTGGAATGGTAAGATCCCCTTCTTGGGGCGTATCATTAAATACCAAGGCCCTCTTGGCTAGTCCACAAAGAAACACCAATATAATCACCATTCCCACACTCCTCATCAATTACAACATCACCCTCCACTTGGGGGTCATCAATGACAACCCCCTCATAACATCAACATCATCAGAACAATAAAAACCATCGGCCAACACAACGAATTCCCTCCTACTGGGGCACTCACTCATCTTAGGACCAAAACCTTTTCATTTATGACATTTAAGAGGGGGAGAAGTGTTACCTCCTTCCTTTGGAGGAAGAATGGGAGTGGGTCACTCCACTTGATTGCTTTTGACAAAGGGATTCTTGACATCTCGCATGGCACCCTTGTCCTTTTTCCAATTGGAAGAAGATGTTCCACCCACTTTGTTGTAGTTCCAAGTATCTTTGAAACCCCTTGATTTGTCAAGCTTCTCCTTTTGGAGCCCCACCTCTATCTTAATAGTCGCCTCAAGAGTTTCATCAATATCACAATAGTAGTGGAGTCTCATTCAGAAAGTAATCACCTTACTCAACCTGGCTCTAAACTGAGTCATAGCATTCAAAGGATCTTCATCAAAATCAATCCACATCTTCAATAGTTGGAACTTATCATAGTATTGTTCTACACTTTGGCGCCTTTTTATAAAGTATAGGTCTTCTTTAGTTGCTCTTGTAAGTACCTCTCGGTAATATACTTCAACCTTAAAATAGCTTTCAACTCTTCCCAAGGTAGTGTGGGAGACAAACCCTGCATCCTTTGTGCCTTGACTTGAGTTTTTGACCATGTGGAAGCAAAGCCCTCAAATTGAACAATGACATAAGACGCCTTCCGGATGTCGGACATCTCATTTGTCAAGAAGATCTTATCACATTGCATCACCAAATCAAGAAAGACATTCGGGTAGCTTTCACCCTTGAAAGAAGGAAGGGTCACTATGATGGAGTTGAGACTCATGTCCCGAACTCCATTATTGACATTTAGCACATGAACACATAAGGATCCTCAACATAGAACTCATTATGGTAGCGCCACTATGGTGGCCATCTCTTTGATAATCACCCCTATTTCTAACCATGTAAACCCCCTTTTCCGTGATGAGGACCTTAAAAGTTCATATGTGGCCCTCTCATATGGTTGTGGAACTCATTGGGAACATCATCAAACTCCACTTGGAACTCCTCATGGAATTAACCATCCAAAGGATGGACATTGCAGATTGGACGGAAATGTCAAATTGGAAGATGGATATTTGGTGGAGGAAAAGGTATATGTGATTGTGGGGGAGGAACATATAGTGGTGGTGGAGGAACATATGGTTTTGGTGTGGGAACATGGTA
>JACEIK010007344.1:9216-29392 GCA_018107945.1 Datura stramonium
ATTATATTTGAAATAAATTCTTATAATTTGACACAAAAAAATATAAATTATCTGCGTTTCTTTGAAGCCATTCATTGGCCCTTACACAAGTCTTGAGACTAAACAGAAAAGATTCCTCCTCGAAGTAATAGGTTTATGCATGTGAAAAGATAAAAGAAAGAGTCTCATTAACTTATTTATGGAGTAATTAATAAGTTATGGTTCTGAGGTGTCAATATAGAATTCTACATATTGTATATAGGAATAGTAATTATTTTGTTTTGTTTAATTTGACGTTAAGAAGGTGTTAAATTAAATATTGTGTAATAAGATTACTCATGTTAAGTGATAGCTTATCCTTGATAACCCAGCTGGTCATGAAATGTACGAAAAATCCACACAGGAATCAAACTTGTCAATCGTTTCTTCTTTTCCTTTTCTCATTATACCTTCTTTTTTTTTTTTGCCTTTTTTCTCAAAATATTTCTTTAAAATTTTGAAGTGCACGCCACTACCTAGGATTCATGTTTCCCCAAGTTCTTACGTGGACGAGAGCCATGTGTCATGGTTACAAATTAAAAATTAAGATCTAATTATTTAAATTAAAATTTTAATTATGGTTAGAATAATAGATACTTCTTTATTTACTTTAAAAAATAGCAATCTCAAATTTATAAATTAATTCTACATTTTTCTTTCTTTTTTTAATTTTATTACGAGTTCTTCTATTTTTCATTTACATTAAAAATTTACAAATACTTTTTTTTAGATTTTTAATGTTACTAATATTAGAATCCACGGAATGCACGGTTAATATTAAAAATAGTTAATCATAGCATATTAGTATCATATTTTATTTATAATATCATATTAGATTTACTTTGCTTCAATACTAAAATTATCATTTTTGTTAAGGTTATTTTATTTCTCTTTTTGGCATTTATTCTAACATTTACACATAAAATCATATCATATATTATTATATAATTGGGAAGCCAAAAAGTGAGAAGTTGAATTACTAAACTATCCTTTAATTATTAAGACTAATTTACCCATTATGTGACCATTTTATCCTTAAATGTCTTCTATAATTGAATAGTTTCAGCAACATTAAATTGAAAAAAATGTTTCATCTGTAGTAGTTATTGTAATTAAACTTTTCATATTTCAGCATTTATTTGTTTAAACGTTTGAACTCCCATCAGATGTATTTTGTATAACCTTCTCATATTCTCTATCACTTTATAAAAGCCCACAATCAGTCAAATCATTTTATCATTTTATTCTTCTTTTTTTTTCTTTGATCGTCGTAAAAATCTACTCCTACTATTTGTCTCCCTGTTTGGCGTGGTTTACTCAGGCAAAAGATAATACTATTCCTATTTCTTTTGGACATGTTTAGTTTTTGCTTACTACTTGTTATCTAGGGGTTTATATTTATGGAATAATATGTAATTTTAATATTCTATATATTCTAATTTATGTCAGTTTTTACTTTTTAGTTTGTTAAAAGAAATTTTATTTTTCTATATTAATTTTAAATAATTTAATTTCGATCAACTAACAACAACAAATGACATAGATAAATTGGAATTAAAGAAGTACTTTTAAATTTAGTCATAAGTATTCAATCATATGTTAGCTTTCTTGTCATTTGTATTACACGCAATATGAGATATCTTGCAAGTCTCACTCTTCATTGAGACTTTCTCAATTTTACTACAAATTCGAGCCCTCTATTCAATTATTAATAAACTATTTTCCTTTAACCAAGCACTATTTTGGTCTTTTTCATAGTCATTATCTCATGCCTCTTTTTGTTTTTTTTTCTTTTTTGGTCATTTGAGCGAATAGTAAAAGCAAGTTATTTGATTTTTTTTCATTTGAATGAATAGTAGACGTAAGTCTTGAATGACTATCAGATATCGATCAACTTTATTTTAATAGCACCAATGGCAAAATACAATCACATAGAAGCTTCGTGCAATAGTCTTAACATAATCCAATTATGCATTTGTTCAAGAAGTTTGAGCAGTATCATATAAATATTTCGCTTTTTTGATACAAGGCATTATGATTAATTCCCAAGCTAAATATGAAATTATATATATTTTTTGTGAGTTTGATTTTACATTCGAATTTAAAGGTTTTGAATTTGTGTGTGTTTATGCTTTCCACCTTCAGCGATATGTAGATAATTATTTTATATTATTACGTAATATAATCATGCCTATTATCATTTGAAGTTGCATGTTTTTCTATTAAAAAGAAAATATTTTTCATTCATATTAGATGGAAAAAAATGTATTAACATTACAATTATATTTTATATTTGGATCTACTTTTTAATTAAATTATTGTTCAACTTTGCAAGTTCAAACATCTAATAAATTTATATCAAGAATCAAGTATTTCGAATTTTATATATTGTTTGTTTATTAATTTGAGTTTATATTTTTTCTCTTCAGTCTCAATACACATATAGCACTATTATATATATCATTTAATAAAGTTTGTGTTGATTCATATAGTCACACGTGCAACGCACGAGTCCAAATACTAGTTATTATATAAGTAGGAAGCCCCCAAGTTAAAAGTTGAATTACGAAAATATCTTCCAAACAATTAAAGACTAATATACCCCTAATATACCCTTCAAATAATAAAAAATTTTATTTTTATAATAACTTATTAATTGAGTTTAGTTCTTTTCTACAATACAAGAATACTAAAAGTTTTTACCATTAATAATGTGTTTATTTAACAAAAAAAGACAAAAAAATCCTTATTAAAAAGTCAAAATTATTGCCTTTAACAGAAGAAAACCAATAGTCCTTAGCATCAATATATATATATATATATATATATATATATAAGTGAGACTTAGAGGCATGTTGATGTGGCATGCCTCTAAGGTCTTCATTCCCATTTTTTTGTAGTTCTTTTAACTACTTTTTTTTTTAAAATTATTTTATTAATTCATTTATTTAATTATTTTTGTCATTTAATGTTATCACAATATATAGAGAGTGTTAAATATAGCATATTTAACATAATTAAGAAAAAAATATAATTAAGAGAGTTAAAGAATAATTTTAAATTTTTTTATAACACATCTAAATCTATCTATATATATAAATAAAGTTAGGCATTAGAAAAGTGATGTGACACCTTTCTTTGGGCAAGGATTCTATTTATCATTTTTCTCATTTTTTTAAATATTTTTTCTCACATTTTTTATTTTTTTTATTTTTTTTATTTTTTTTATTTTTTTTATTTTTTTTACTTACTTTATTTATTTTTATTCTATTGTTTTAATTAGTGTTACATTAAATAATACTTTTGAAAAATCTTTCAATAAATATTTAAAAATCTAAATATTTACTATTGCAATCTTTTCATTTCCTCTATAAAGCACAAAAAATATGTTAAAATGAGTGTGTGTGTGTGTGAATATCATATTACTATATAAGTGAGAAGCCCCTAATAAAAGCCAATTGCTACCAAAATGCCCATTAAATAATAATAAACCACCATTTTACCCTACTTAAACACTATTCCTATTAATAATTTTGTATAAAAAGTAAATTTAACTTTTAATAAATGTAAATATATATATAAAATTTTTTTAATTTTTTTAAAAAAGACCAAAATAAATAAATAAAGTAAATGATGTTTTTGCTCTTCTCAAATACCAATTCTATAATAGTTTTGTGTAGAATTGTAAATGAACATCCCAAATTAATTATCTTTTTTATTTACCTCTCGATCCCCTATTTATTACTTGAATTTGTATTCTTTTAGTTTGAAGCCGGTGAAATTTGAGAAGACAATGTCTAATACAAAATTTAGAATATTTATAATTATGATATGATGTTTGAATTTCTTTCAAATCTTACGATACGAATATGAAACTTGAACGGCTTCTGCTTCTTCTATGCTTATTACTAATTAATTGTTGAAATTTAATGCATAATGCATATGGTTTTTTGAACGGTTCATCTATATATTATATGGTTCTCGGTCTGTAAACTGACGTGGCATACTTCTAAGATCAAAAATTATATTTTTCTCAACTTTGTTAATGATTCTCTATTTCCTTAACTTTTAATTTCTTGATCATTGATTATGAATATAAATACCATTTTTTTAAATAATAGTAAATAAGTTTGCATTAAAACCAAATTAGAGGTTAGATCATTTGTAACTATAATAGTTTAATTGTGTATTAATCTCTAAATAATTATATGTTAATTTTTTTAATTTTTTTAATTTTTTTAATTTTTTTAATTTTTTTAATTTTTTTAATTTTTTTAATTTTTTTAATTTTTTTAATTTTTTTACTTTTTATCTTTTTTTCACTTTCTACTTTTTAAATTTTTAGTCTTGTGAATTTTTTTACCATTTATTTTGTATAAAACTCAAAAGTCCTCTTAACTAACTTACTATGATAAAAACTCTTTTAGAGCTTTTCGTTCTTCCTAAAATAATTATTAAATTCAATTAATTGCCACCTATAACTTATATATAATTGTTGTGAAGACAACACTAAAAATAATAGGCCTATAAATATTATTCAAGTAGCTATTATTTTTTTTTTCCTTTGTGTATTCCTCAATGCATTACCGCTTTCTCCAAATCATTTTCTATTTGCTTTCATCAAAATTTGTTTGAGCATGTAGAATTGTTATATATATAAATGTAATAAATAATTTTGTAAGAGGTA
Organism: Datura stramonium; assembly: GCA_018107945.1. Lineage (NCBI taxonomy): Eukaryota > Viridiplantae > Streptophyta > Magnoliopsida > Solanales > Solanaceae > Datura > Datura stramonium. The sequence goes on from JACEIK010007344.1 coordinate 13,922, forward strand.
ATATTTTTAGTTTTTTTATTTTGGTGATAAGAAAGTACGTGCATGATGATGTTATAAGGCTTGGTGATACTGAGAATTTGATGGGATTATTCTTTTTTGTTCAAGTGAGTGCTACTCTCAACTACTCTTCTTTTATACCAATAGTCTTTTGAATTATCTTAAATATAAAGTTTAATCTCATATTCCTCAATTATTAATTAGAGATTTTAGATTAAACTTTGAGAACAAAATCATTTTTAAAAATAAAATAATTTATCCAAAGTAGAATTTACACTACATGAACTTCAAACTCCAATAATCCTCCAAATATAAGTACCCATACGTAACGAAAAAATAATCGTTGTTTAATATCACTTTTGGATACGTCGGGAAAGAGGAGCCGATGAATTGAAGAAAATGTGAAGATATATACAGGAGAAGGTGACGAAAGTGATATGAAAGAGACAAAAGAAACTAAAAAATGATTTAAAATAAAAAGAATAAAGAAGCAAACATGTAAAATAATTAGGAAAAACCGATAAAATTTTAAAAGAGAAGAAGATAATTAGGTTTTTACCAAAATATTTTTTAATGAAGTATACATTTCTAACGATGAAAACTAGAGAAAAATATTTCATTTTAAAAATAAATCAAAGTAGAAAAAAAATTAGCGTGGTAATTGTGTCAAGTACGACTTCTTTCTTTTTATTTTTCCTTAAGAGTATGTTTGACTTTAAAATTTTAGTTTCGATTTTAATATTAGAAGGAAAAGCTCTGATGCACAAACAATCTGAGTTCAAATATAAATTTGTGAAATACTTTTGAGTTGGAATTATATATTAACTTTAGATTCTCCTATTATAAGATAAATTTAAGATGTTTTCACTGTTGCAACTTATATTTTTGATTTTTTTTTAAAAAAAATTCGTAAGTCTTTGAGGCGTAAATTTGAAAATTATTTGATTGTAAGATAGAATTTAAGATTTTTTTAAAAAAACACAAAAATAATAAAAATATTTTTAATTATGTGTTTATTTTTGTATTTTAATTAAATTACATGTTTTTTTTGTTTTTTTAATTTCTTATTTAGTGTTTTATATTTTTAAATAACTTATTAATTGGGTTTGACTCTTTCCTTTAACACAAGAATATCAAAAGTTTTTTTTATCATTTATACTGTGTTATTTACAAAAGATTAGTTATTTTCTTATTAGACGCAGTTAATATTGCCTTTAACATAAGAAAATCAATAGTCCAACATTATACCGTTACCAAAAATTGGGCTTTAATAAAAGTTGATATTCTAGCATTTAATGTATGAAAATCAAACATTTAATACTACCAACTTCAAATAAGGAAATTTTTAATCTTTTTTTTTTTTTGGTAAACAATATTATAAATGATAAAAACTTTTGGTACTTTTGTGTTAAAGAAAAGAGTCAAATCCAATTAATAAGTTATTTAAAAAATAATATTAATTGTTATAATGTTAATGACTATTGGTTTTCTTCGTTAAAGTCAAAAGTACGCTTTTAATAAGAAATTTTTTTATCTTTTTTGATTTTTTTAATATTTTTAATTTATTAAATTAATTAAAAACTTTTGGTATTCTTGTTAAAGGAATCCGAGTCGTACCTAATTAATAAGTTATTTAAAAAATAATATTAATGTTATAATGCTAAGGACTATTGATTTCCTTCTGTTAAAGGCACTAATATCAACTTTTAATAAGATTTCTTTTTGGTTAAATAAACACATTATTAATAGTAAAAACTTTTGATATTGTAGTGTTAAAGGAAAGAGTCAAACTCAATTAATAAGTTATTTAAAAAATAAAATTTATTTATTATTTAAAGGATATTTAAAAGTTGATTATCGAAACTACCTTTTACAAATTGAATGGCGATTATACCCTTTAAAAATCATGTTGCTTCTTTTTTATTAACCAACTAATGAAATTCTTCAGGAGTAGTTGAAAAGTTAAATCTAATGGTTACATAGACCAAATTAATCGGAGCACAATTCCCAAATTAAATACACTTGAAAATTTAATTATATTCATTTAACACTCCACTTTCTAATATTTTTGTTGTTTCATTTAAAGCTTCTAATATAACATCCAATTCATTTTTTTAAATTTAAATATTGATTCTTAATAACATGTAAAAAACAATTTTTGATTGTGGAATTGTAATGACCCACCGCTGCTATGGGGGAAAATAAGACCGAACACCCTTCTTTAGCCTAAGTGTTGGTGGGAAGGTGTGGACTAAGTGTTAGGGAGATTTTGAAGCTGACAACAGATTTGTGTGCAAGAAATGGGAGCTACTGAGTTACGAGGACCGCTTACAAATTTGGGAACTATTAACATTTGGCCGAGGCTCCGGCTGCAATGCACCAAGGAAAATACCATAGATCCGCGATGACAACGCCCGGGCGCTATAGCGCATCCATTATAGCTGAAATGTGACTGCAATGACGACGGAATCAATAAGTGGTTTTTAAGTGAAATTTGTGGCTTACCATTATTTCAAAACACGATCGGTGAGAACTCGCAGCAAACTCCTAAAGAGCAAAGAGGCTTCTTCTCAAAGGTAAGGATCCTAGTCAATTCTCCTTACTTTGATGTTCTAACCTGTAATCGATGGGGACTATAACAGTAGAAATTCTAGGTTGAAAAATTCTAGAATCATGAGAGTAGGGAAAATTGGTTGGGTGTTGAAGGTCATGATTCCTAGGTCAAAGAAGTATATAATTATTACCCCTAGGGTGAATGTGATGGTGCTAGTTCATTATTCCTAAAATTGGAGACCTAGAGTTTGATAGAAGTCAAGAATTTAGTGTTAAAACGTTTGAAAGAGGGTTTGGGGGAGAAACCCCATGAACTCGGGGTTGAATGATCATAGTAGATTAGAGTGGGACGACTTACTAGCTAGGTATTGATTAAGAGCGTAAAAGAATAGAACTGGGGTGGGGTTGAATTTCCAAAATTCTTATTTCCCGAAATAGTCTATTGAGTTCTTCGTTAATCTTTTGTTCTAGATTTTAAACGTTTGGAAGCACTGAGGAAAGAAAGATCTAGCTGAGTAACTAGTAATCCTCGTATTTCAATCGAGGTAGGTTATGGTTTAGAAGGAGTTCAACTTTGAATAATAGTATGTATTATGTGGAATAACTATGTGTGAATTTGGTCTTCTGGACATTGCTTGGTTTAATTTTTTGTTGAATTCTAATATTGAATGATTTTGCTATGGAATTTTTATTTACATGATGTGAAGAATGGATGTTGGGAGGTTGTTCGTGTTCGTTTATATTATCTAAACATGATCCCTGAAATGCATAAATATTCGAGTTAAGGGAGGATGATGAGGCCTCTCAAGAGTCAAAATAGATCGACTGGAAAGGATAAAATATCGAATGAGCGAAATAAAAGTGGATAACATGATTGTCCCGAGATGAGTGTCGTGCTCCGAGGGAGTATCCTGATGAGCAATAATGATTGAGTGGTCGTATTCGAGGAGTATCTAGACGAATGTATAAGCACCGGGAGAGTAGTATGAATTTATAGAGTCTCCGTAGGTCATGATCGGAAGGAAAGAAATAAGACCCTCTATATACATCCATGTCCAAGAGGTGAGAGTGTTCATGGTGATGTGATCTTGAGGCGTGTGCCCGCATATCACCATTCTCATTCGTTATATTGTTTCACTAAGTGTAAAGTAATATGTTGGTCTGAGAATGTGAGAACTTGAATGAGCTAATCTTATGTTAATGTATTTTGTGTATTCGAGTTGTTGAAGTGTTATAATGATCTGACTATTTATGTGAACTTAATTGAGGACTTTATGATGAGTTGTGAAATCTATCGTGAATGGTTTATTGTATATTCTTGTGGTTGCGATATGTGGTAGTATTTAATGGCAATTATAATTAGCTTGAATGAACATGAAGAGTAGAATGTTGAAAAGAGTTAAGAGAATTGGGTGTAAACTAAGTCGAGCTACTACCGAGACAAGACGCAACATCAAGGACTGCTAATTTTTGGGTTGTGCCTAGTACCCTATACGAGTTGAATTTCTAAATGAGTATTAATTAACAAATTGTGTCCCGAGGTGATTGTATGTTGTTGTTTCACTTATATATGTTATTATTTAAAGTCGGCCGGTGATGCCTACCGCACTATATTTTATACGACGCTACTCCCGCACTCTTATCCGGGAGTGCATCCCCGATCCTGCATCTTATCTCACCTTCATCTCCAAAGTAGCAGATTCATAGAAAGATGAGCGGTTCAAGATATGTTGTTCGACTCCTTCCCGCTAGATGATATCTCTTATTCAGATAGTGATTGTTTTCTTGTCCTATATATTTTTGGGTTACTCTTAGAAATGTTAGGTCCTTGTGTACAATGACTATTCGAGTTCGTACAATCTTTTATAACTCGTCTCGAGGCTTTTCCCCTTAATAGAATCCAAGTGTGCACAACTCGTCGAGCTCATGGTGATAGTGTTCTGGTCATTCTCTTGTTTCATTGAAACAAAGACGTATATATTTTCACCACAATCATACCGCCTTAGAATGTCGTAGAACAGGTTTAATCACTCTTTTGTTCCAAATATTTTTTCCCAAATCTTTTGGCAAACATGAGTGTGGAAGAGGTTCAGCCACCCGCATGGTATCTTGATTTCCGGGGCTTTGATAACGTTCAAACTCACATTTCGACAAAGTATGAAGCGATCGTTGTCAACACAAAGAACCCAACTAAGAGGTTGGGGTCGAACCCATAGGGAATAGGGTAAGATCTAGACTAATATTGGTAAGTGAACTTGTTAGTGAATTATCTCCAAATTTGGGGGTTTAAAGAAATTAATGTTAAAGCAAATATTATAATTGTGATTTAAGTCAAGATTTGAAAACAACTAGGTAAATGTTCAATGGGTTCATAACCTGCTTCGTGTATACACACGTGATCAATCACAATGCTTACTTGTAGAACTCGATAACTAGGTTCATCCAAATGACCGATTCGTCCCTATTGATGATTATGCTCAATCACCGGATTAGGTCTCACGAATAATTTCAAACTAACCGTTATCAATATGCTCCAAATTTAACTATCCCGCACCACAACTCAAATTAATATAATGATATAAAGATCAAGGCTTTGTTGTAATTCTCTTTTCCTAATCTCTACTTACTCTAGGTTCAAGCAAGTGTAGCCCCAAGTCCTAACGTTGCACACCATTAAGAAACGTTTAAACATGAAGATAATACAATATGCTTTTGCATTGGATTTTGAATCACTTTTGTGCAACCCTAATTTGTTAATCCGTCATGGTTCCCACAACCCCTAGTTGTGGAGGTTTTAGCCTCTCATGGTTGTAAGATTATTATTTGCATTCATGTACAAACACATAATTAAATAATTACAATAACAATTAGAAGAACTATATTTGATTATCAAAGAACAACCTCAAGAACAATGTAGGAAATTAAAAATTTAATCCCAAGAATTGCTCCTCAAAACTTGATAAAAATTCACAATAATAACTATTCACACATCTACCAACTCAATTCTCGTCCTTCCGTAACTAAAATAAAATGTAAAGGATATTTATACAAACATTAGAAACTTTTTCCTAAGCTGGGTCAAGGAGTTTTTCATATCTCGTGCATCGTGCCATGATTGGAGCTACGACCAGAGTCGATTGTACAGTCATACCTGCCTTCCGTAGTTCTTTGCTTCAAGATTTGGCTAAGTGTTGGCATCCCGTACGACTCATACCTTCATCCTACGAGTTGTACATTGCTTCCATGCTGCTCGAGAACTTTGACATCTTCTTAAATTCTTCACGAGTGTTGTGTGGCCAACTCGTGCCTCCTTGCCACGACTGCATCGTCTATAGTTTCGGTTCTCGTCAAGTACCGAAGAATCTGTGAAGTTCACTGTAGCTCCCGGTACCTGCTCGTACATTGATGCTACGCCTGTGAGTCCATCCGTACCAGAGTCTCGCCTTGTGCAATTTCTTCGAATATTTTTCATGACTCTAGTTACTACGCCATACCATCTTGGTACGACTGCATCGAGAGTCGTATGTTGCCTTCTTCCCAATTAAGCTTTCCTCACTTTCATCATCACGATCTCGCATGGCTGCATAATTAAGGTATGACTCGTACCGAGACCGGTACTTTGACTCGATTTTCGCATTTAAGGCTTCCTTTGCACATCTTTGCTCCAAACACTTATTTTCCTAAAATCAAAGTGTTGCCTTATATCCATATGAACATACCTAAGTCCATGCTATTTTCTCGCCAGTCAGAACGCCGAAAGTGTCAGAACTCACAACACTTCAACACCCTCAACTTAAGACTTTTGCATGTCTCTGCAAAGAAAACTAAATACGACGCTTAACTAGAAAATAAACCTAAAATACTACAACCAAAATCAAACAAAATTTGCACTATGACTCCAAAGCTTTGAACCTTTTCGTGAACCAAATTAGCACATGCACTACAAGCAACCACAAAACATGTTAAACAAGGATCAAGACATGTCGGGCCTAGTTATTAACAAAGTAGTCAAGTCATCACCAATATTTTTTAGCTACGTATCACTGTAAGCAAACACAACCATGTACCATAGCAAACGAAGTCCTCACTCACAAATATAGTAAAATATATGACGTGGGATTAAATAAGTGAGACTCTCACTCTCACAAAGAAGTTTCAAATACTACATACCTGACAAATTACAGATCGCCTTTATTTTCTCTATTTCGTCGCCGATGGTTAGGTTAGGATCACTATAGAACTTGCTTGCTTGTAATGTAGGATTTCTGGTTGGGTAAGGTAGATATGAAATATTTTTGAGTAACTAAACCCCTCCTTGGCACTACATACATGTGGCTCAATTTTGTCACTTTTTCACCCTTTTTCTTCTTGCATTTTTCCTCCCTTTTCACCTATTTTTACATTTGTATGAGTGTGGTGTACTTTTTTCAAACTTTTATGCATATTTCTCTTTTTGTATCTTCTTTTTCAATTCTTTCTTCTTTTATTTTGTCACACCACACCTTATTTTTCACTTTTTTCTCTCTTCTCCTTTTTTAACCATCCCAATCATTATGCACCCCTACTCTAGCCATCCTCAACTTAGAAATTTTGCCTATGTTGAGATTCACAATGCCCAAGGAGGGACCGCTGCCAAAATAAGTTTACTATAAAAATGGGTACGGTTAATTAGTTGATCAAAGAAAAGAATTGGTCTATTTAAGGCTAAAAAAATTTGGATCAAGGGAATCGTATGATTTCTAGCCGGTTTATTTAGGCTAAAAATGTGCTCAACAAGAACGAACTATGATCCTTTCCTAACCAACCACCCAAAAACCTATGCAAAGACCAACCGGACAAGTTCTAGATTCTCTACAAAGTATTGAACTAGGTATCGTATCTCATTCTCTCACATGGTACATGATTTATATTCACTTCACCGTCCTATTTTATTCATGGCTTAACAAAACTACACATGCTAATATGTTAAATGACATAAAAAGACCATAGAAATCATGCATGCTATCACAAGTACACAGCTAAATCATCAAATTTATTAACAAGTTGATTTTTTTCAAAAATATCAAATGCACTTATTGGCTAAGTACTCCTAAGCTACTTTCTAATTAAATAAAATCACACAAAAATAAGATCCTAGATATGTCGGTTTTTACTTTCAGATAGCATACCCGAGGAAAAAACACAAAAAATCCTCTGACGAATCAAAATTCAAAAATACAAGTACACCCCCTCCACTTTTTAAAAAGTATGCTTTATCCCTAAGCATAGAATGTAAGCATAGAGGGAAGGGAACATACTTGCAGCCTACTCAAACTTCATCATCCATTGGTTCCCTCCCCATGCAATACTGATTTAACGCTAGACACGAATGCAACTTTTCGACTCTTCTGCATCATCAAGGTACACCACCTCGACTCTCTTAATTCCTCCATATGTCCTAGATATAGCTTTATTCTTTGCCTGTTCACCTTTAATCTTCCTCTTTTGTTCTCAAAGTTCCACCGCACCATATGGGGACACATGCACCACTGTATAGTCACATCCATCTACATTTCAACTTTTCGTGGTGCAACTGAGCCTTGAGCTGAACAAGAGTGACCAAATCGCCTATGTTAAACTCCTTTTTTGGTAATCTTCGTCATGATAAATCTTCATTCTTCTTATAAATGGCCACGCTCTCATAGGCTCTAAGTTTGAACTTGTCCAACTCATTGAGTTGGTCAGTCTCACTTTAACCGGCTTCATTCCGCTCACCAGTTTTTTCAGAGCTCCTGCCTTATGCTCTAATTCAACCGATAAATGACATGATTTTCCATAGATAAGTTGGTATGGAGATGAACCAATGGGGTCTTATAAGCCGTTCGATATGCCCACACCGCATCATCGAGCTTCCTAGACCAATCATTCGATTAGTATTTAATGTTTTTGATAAGAATGGTCTTTATCTCCTCGTTTGAAACTTTCACTTATCCACTCAACCGAGGATAGTAAGGTGTTTCAACTATGCTTGTCGCCATATTTCTCCAACAACAGTTAAGAGGCTACAAAAATGTGATCCACCATCACTACGCTTGTTCTTGGAGTGCCAAATCTAGAGAAGATGTGTCACAGAAATGCCGTAACATTTTTGCCTTCATTGTTAGGTAGTGCAATAGCCTTCACCCATTTGGAGACATAATCCACCGTCACCAAGATGTATTTCATCCCATATGAAATAACAAATAGGCCCATGAAGTCTATACCCCATACATCAAATAACTCAACTTCCGTATCAGGTCAATGACAACTCATGCTTACGGGTAATGCCGCTTGCCTTTGACATTGATCACATGCCTTGGCATAATCATAGGCATCTTCGTGAATAGAGGGCCGCAATACCCGTATTGCAAGATTTTATGTGCAATTTTAACACCACTATAATGACCGCCAATTGTGGATGAATAATGTGCCTCTGTAAACAATATTTCTACCTCTAGCACACACTCATTAATGATCCCATCTCGCATAAATGCGAAATAAATATGGTTCATCCCAATTATATCTTCGAGCATCGACAAGAACTTCTTCGGGGAGTCGTCCGCTGGGATCATGTCGCTAACCAAATAATTTGCAAAAGCTCACAACTAGAAATCAAATCCCGAGATGCGCCTAGTACCTCGGGAAGAATACCTAATTTTTGACCGAACCCCAAGGTCTTACACCATTTTAATGTTTAAACATTTATTTTTTTTATTTTTTTTATTTTTTTTATTTTTTTTATTTTTTTTATTTTTTTTTTGTAAGTTTTAACTCTAAAATCAAAAACTACAAAAATAATCACATTTTGAAAGATTGTCTTAATTATATTCTTTTTCTAGCTATAAAGAAAAGAGAGAGGACGAGAACAAACAAAAAAGAGAAAGGAGACCAAAGAAAAAAAAAATGGAAAGCCGAGAAAATTTAAGGAATCGAAGTTTTGTTCCGTGGGTTCGATTAATATCAAGATTTTCTATATCTGTGTCCATTGTTTACTGCTTTTTTAATTATGGCATGAAGAAATGCAATTTGAAGTTCTCCTTTTGCTAGTGCTAAGCTTCATTATAATGATCGAATTTTTTATTATTTACTTGATGTTGTCAGTCGATTTCATAATATATACTATGGGTTATTTATTTTCCGTTAATAAAGAAAATTAATTGCTAATTAAAAAGAGTAGATCAATATATAAGAAATTTAACATGATATGGGTCATCGAAAAGTTGAAAAGTGGAAATGAAGACGTAAATTTAATTTTTTACTTTATTTATTCAGTCAGTTAGGAGCATTTTTAAGTTGATAATAAGAATAGAAATTTTAAGGCACTATTCCGCTCTTAATATTCATAAGCAATCTATTGATAAATTTTAATAATTTTAATAAAATTAACTTATCTTTAAACAATTTTGTTGATCATTGTTTACTACGATTCTTAATTGATATCCATTTAAATTTCTAATTGCCATGTGTGCGGCTACGCCCTAACTCCCTTATAAAATGAGTTTACCATATGTACCTAAGCATGCTCGCCGCATTACAAATAATTTGAAAGGTTATGTGCGGTTAAACTCCTTAGCCCCCGATTAAATAATTATATATCATAAATTATAATTTATAATAGATTATGATATTATAATGATTAATATTAATTTTTTAATTAAATTTAATTTATTAAAAGGGGTTTTAAACTATTATAATTTATCAATTATTTTATATGTATTATAAATTATAGTAAAATTACAATTATAATATAAATTATATTATATTTTATTACATATCTATATTTATATAAATTATAATAACCTTAATTAGTATAATATATAATTACAAATATTAAATTTCATATTTGTTATATATGTATTTAATAAACTATTAAATTTTAATATAATTAATATTTTATATTATATATTTAATTGTAGATGTAATTATATAAAATTAAACAAGCCTTTATAATTACATATTTATTAAATAATTATGAAAGCCGACAAAGTTGCTAATTAATTTTAAACCTTTCACAAAAGAGAAAAAAATAAATAAGCAAAGTAGGCAAGGTATAGTAATATAAAACCAACAAACTTATTTTGTCCAAAAATTAATTTAAGCCAAATATGTCTCATCAGGCAGGACCGTGCTAGAAACCACCTGACTCAGGGATGCCTTACACCTCCGTGTCACTGAGTGTATCGCGGAGCACTCGCTCCGTGCCACCTGAGGTAACGCGAATGCACACCGAAAATTGCCTAGGATGACATTAGGGCTGAGGCTTGCCGCGATGGCTCACGTGGCACGCTGCCAGGTGTCGCCGCGATGGTTCAAGGTGGACATCACAATGGGCGTGTGTTGCTCCTGGCGTGGCATCTACACTATGTGCAGGTGGCCTGCTTGCTGCCTTTTCTCTGGCTGGGCATTGGCACGCACAGCGGGCACGTCTCCTAGCGCGCGCACTCTTGCCAAGGCATGGTTCCTTGCCGACTTTTGTAATTTGCTTCCGACTCCATTCCTCTACTTCACCAACTTATAGATTAGTTCCTCAAATTCATTTTAAACCTACAAAAACAAGGACTAATCATGTTGGTCGTAAGACATATATTCACACTTTTATATAAAATCACGAAATGTATATAAATAAGTAGGATAAACAAGAGTAAATTGAGTTATAAAGTAGCACTTCTGGGCATGCAATTATGCCCGAGATCACAACCCCATACTTAAAGTCTGCTTCGTCCTCAACAAACTCTTACATCTCATGCACATGAAGACACATATAACTAATTAGCAAAATAATTCAAGTTACGTCTATAATGATTATTTGAGATAAACAAGTTAAAAATAGAGCATGCACGATTTAATCAATGAATGATATACAACCTCGTTAAGACTTCCTAACCTCAAGAATCGACTCTCAATCTTGGCAAACTCATGCAAATCAACCGATCAATAAATCCGACATTAATGCTATCTCTCATTAAGCATGTGCCCTCACAACACAAGAGAGTTACCCATTTTAACTCATGAATTTTCAAATCACACCATGTATGGGTATATGAATGTACCACGTGCCGATCTCACAAAGAATTCACATGCATCATGTAGTGACCCATAAGCTTGCCCTTAGTATTTTACTCCACTAATTTAAGGATGTATGAACGTAAGATAAAGTAGGACTTAATGGGTTGTAACGCAAGCTAAGGGATCTGACAGGTACCATCGCGCACAAGCGCTTAATAACTTCAACCTTCATTAAGGACATCTCTTCTCTTACTTCACCCTCATTCTTTTCAATCTTGAATATTTTATTCTCTCTTGTTCATTTCTTTAAGCACACTCAAATTTAGTAGTAAGGAGTACTTAAATAATTTTATATATATATTTTTTCATTCATTTATTTTCTCTTACTCCCTACTAATAATCAACCATTTTCAAATAAGTGCAACTTTGACCTTTCTCAACTTTTACAACCGCTACTTTTCCTTCTTTTTCATGATTCTCACTCCTTCAATTTTCTAACATTTTTTTCCTTACGCTTAGAGTTTTGGATCAAATTCAAGGCTAATGAAAGAAAAGTGATTAAGCTTATGTTGTAGCTATCAAAGAATAGGCTTAAGGCTCAATGGGGCTCACTAGGATTCAACATTCAAGGCCTGCATGCTGGAGGTATAAAATTAGGTTCATTCAAAGTTAAGTGCCTAAATCATCTCCTACAATTCACATCCTTCATTTTGTTTTTATATACACACCGCACAAGTTCTTATCACTCCACAAGAGCATGGAATATTCGAAAAACTTACAATCACAAAGAATGGTCAAATTAAGACACATTCCGCAGACTCTTAACTCCGCCTAATCACAAGAATTCAAAATTATGCTTCAATCACATTGAGTCAAATTCAAGAGCCTAAGTGTCTCAAACAAAGTTATACACTTCTTAAATTCTTCAACACTAACCACACTTGTATCTTACAATCATGTATAGCACATAACAGAACTCAACCCATCAATTAGCTACGGGCTCAAAATCAAAACCTTATCGACTAATTTTCCTCAAGACGACGTCATCCATCCATCGTCTGAAATAGTCTCTTATCTATGACTAAAAACATTATATACGTACAAAGAAAATTTTTTTTTATTCTTCGAATTCAAAGACCCCGTCTAAAGAACCTAAAAGAAAAACCAACGGGTGATGAAGTCATGCTTGACTCACAAAATTTTTCAAATATTTCTCACAAGCATTACATTCACCAAAAATCGTTAAACACAAAAATTTGAAATTTTCCTCACCCCACACTCCGATTCTCATCATCACGATGAGATACATAGGCAACCCTCATTAGGTTCTGATAATTAAAAATTCAAAAAAAGTTTTTAATTTCTTATACAAAAATTCAAAAGAAGTTTTTTTCTTTATTCGAAATAAAAAGAAAGTTTTCTTACTTCATACTCAAGTTTCACGAACTACGCACACCTGATTCTCATTATTATGATGAGACATGTAGGCAATCCTCATTGGGTTCGCTGATACTTATTTAAAAATTTAATTTATGATAATTTATAGTGTTTTTTTTTATTTTTTTAGTTTTTTAAATTTTAGAAAAAGAAAGATTTTTACTTCATGTTCAAGTTTCACGAACTACACACCTAATTCTCATCATCATGATGAGATACGTAGGCAACCCCCATTTGGTTCGGCAGGATACTTATTTAAAAATTTAATTTTTTAAATCCTTATACAATAATTCGGCATAAAAGAAGTTTTTTCCTTATTCGAATGGAAGCAAATAAAGTTTTTTTTACTTCATATTCAAGTTTCACGAACTACGCACACCCCAATTCTCTCATCATCATAATGAGATACGAGGAAACCCTCATTGGGTTCGGTGATACTTATTTAAAATTTAATTTTTTAAATTATAATTATAACTTACAATAATTCGTAAAAGAAGTTTTTTTCCTTATCAAAATAAAAATAAAGTTTTCTTATTTCATTTTCAAGTTTCATGAACTACGCGCACCAGATTCTCTCATCGATGAGATAAGTAGGTAGCCCTCATCGAGTTCTGATCCTTAATTCAAATTTTTTAAATTTATAATTGAATTAATTGACTCAAAGCTGAATTTTAACATTTATAAGTAAAGTTGTTTTGTTTTTTTATTTTATCCTTATTCAAATTTTTTTTTAAAAAAAGTTTTCCTTTATTATTCAATAATCCAAAAAAAGAAAAGTTCTTATTCCTTATTCAATTTTTTTAAAAAAAAAATTGTTTACTTCATATTTCAAGCGCATGAACCAGGCACATCTAATTCTTTCCTTGAGGCAGCTCTCCTCGAGTTCGGTGATTCTTATTTAAAGATTTCAAGAAAAAAGAGACATTTTTTCCTTTTTTTTATTATTTCAATAATCCAAAAAAGAAAAGTTTTTATTCCTTATTCAAAAAATTCAAAAAGAAAAATATCTTTATTATACTTTTGATCCTCCAGAACTACATTTGACCTGATTCTCGTTTCAACAAGATATGTAGGCAACCCTTCTTTTGGGTACAATCCCATTTAAAAAAAAGATAAAAAATAATCTCTTGACTTGGTTGGTACCAATATATTTAGGAGTATGCATGAGAAAGAAACAACTGTTAAATGAATTGGCATGATAGAAAGGACCAACTTTGTTGTGAATCATAAATTCTTTTGGTACCTCTTAATTGTACTTTAGTGAAACTTGAGAAATTCCCTTGCTTAAAGTCAAGGTTAAAATAAATCTGACCTCATCATTTCATGTACATTGTGTGGTGAGCTTTAGATTGAAAGTTCAATGATATTGCTTTGTTGACCTAGAACTTGACCCGAATGTTTGTTGAGGAAAAATTTTGAGCAACATTTGATTTGGGAAAGGATTGTAGGCTTTATTTGATCCGATTGTACCTTTCAAGCCTATCGAATGATATATGATCCTTAATGTTTCCCTTTTGAGCCTAATGCCTTTTATTTAGATAAGCACATTTCAACCTATATTCGTTTAAGTGCATAAATGCATTATCCCTTTTGGCCCCCACCTTCCTAAGCGCACTAACAAAGATCTAAAGTTGAGTGATAAAGAGAAAGGTGAAAAATGCGAAACAAAAAAAATAAAAATAATGACAAGGACAAAAGAGAAAAGGCTACCAAAAAAACACTCCAACAAAAAGGAGGGAAAACTAAAAAAAATGAGGAAGAAAGTCAAAAGAGAGAAATGAGAAGAAACGACAGAGCAACTGAAGATCATGTGAAAATGCAAAACATTGAGAGCATAGTGCCATGCTTAAGGAGGGAATAGTCATTCTATCCCAAATGAATATCCTACCCATTCCTAAGCCTATATTACAAGAAACTGGCAAGTCCTACTTGATTCCATTTCGAGTGTTCTCAAATTAGTGGATACCTACATAAAGGTCAAGCATATGGTAATCTCAATTGCATGCATTGGACATCTTCCTGAGTGTGAGTGCTTTCAGAACATCCTATGATCTAAATTTGTGTGTGAATATGGACTTTATTTGTGGTAAGGGCACTTGAAACATGAGGATATAAATAATTCTAAACCTTGGATTGAGGCAAGAAGAACAGATCTTTTCAAAACTTAAGTATGTCTGAGGTACCATTTGAAACTATAGGAATTACTTCTAAGTTGGCCCCGGGTCTATCTGAAAGTAATTGGTGGTGATTCTCATACATAATACTAATTGTTGGTACCAATTGAAGTCAAGACATACTGAACCAACAAATTGATCTCTATCTCTTCATTCTCCAGCATTCTTTATAAAAAACACACTTAAAAAAATGTGTTTGCGAACTACGTTCAACCTGATTTTTGCTATGGCATGATACGTAGGCAGTCCTACTATGGGGATCAGTCTTACACACACAAAAAATTAT
>JACEIK010007344.1:53401-67347 GCA_018107945.1 Datura stramonium
TATATTAATTGAAATGTTATCTTTGTATAATTGATTAACGTAGGGTATTGAATGCTTGTACTTTTTTTTGAATATTTCTACATTTGCAAGGTGTTAGTATGATATAATTAAAATGTTTCTTGAAAATTCGAAGTCATAATTCTTTATTATATGAGTATATATAAGTCGAAGTCGAACAAACTATATTTACCGATTACCATACTGCAAAAAGTCAAAATTAAACTTTAAAATATTAAATCATACCTAATTAACTTAATATGATAATAATTTAATATTTTAAAAACCAAAAATTAAAATTATCAAATCAAAATTCTCACTCCCATAGTATCATGCCCGCCCCTATATAGTGACTTTTTCAATTGGAAGTATGTTATTTTCCTAATGGTCAAACAAATATTCTCAACAATGAATTATTTATCATTCCATCAAAAAGTATTGCAGGCGCAAAGCTCGCAGGTCCATCCAAGAACACGTGAAACAGACCAGTGCATTAGTCAAAAAGATTAACCTCTTTTAGCCCAACTTTTCCATGAAGGGGGCTTTCAGGAAAGGGCCACCGTTTACAAATCTAACATTTTCTCTATTCTCTCTTTCAAACAAGTTGAGCATGTAATACAATAGAGTGTGTAATTAATGGAATTAAGATTACCTAATCATTAAATATTTAATTTCTTTCTTTTGTTCTCTGGTTGGGAACGCTGTCTAGCTTAGGTCTTAGCCTCATCTTCGCTAGCTTGAATAGCCTATTTTACAACTCTTATTACTAAAATATGATAATGACATGAGAATACACTGATCGTGATAAGGCCGAGGCCGTATGTATTGGGCAAAGAATGACTTGTACTATCCATAAAGGTTTCATTGATTGAATGACCGGATCGGCTGACTAGCCGATTAACTTGACTTTGGCTTGTTATCGGGTTTACCGGATGGTTGTTATTAGAGATAAGGCAGAAACTCGTGACCCGAAGTCAAGTGAAAGACCCGTGTTTCGCGGACAAAATAAAAGGACAAAAGAACAGATACACCATATATATTCGTACTAGATCCTGCAAAATACAGAGGAATATTAACTGAAACAGCTATACCATATATATTCATACTAGATCCTGCAAAATACAGAGAAATATTAACTGAAACGGCTAATGATATTTTCATATGGAACATTTCTATTGGATACAATACTCTAGCTCTCGAGTGGAGCTTCCTATTGACTATTAGATTTTCTTTTTCCCTATAAATCATAGTGTTTACATACTAATTGTAAGGGGTTAGCTTTCAAAGATATCCACTTATATTCTTGTAGTCCAAGCTTTCTATTGTTTCCACTGCCTTTACTAAGTCTTAGCTCTCAAGCAATATACACTAAATCGTCACTGAATCTAGAGCCGATCACACCCATTCATCTCCGGATCTAGTTTGAACATCAAGCAACCAAGGTCTACTTTTTCAAATTGTGTACTTTGCTTCATTACATTTCTTATATGGTTCATTTATAAACATATTTAATTGCTAATGAATTAATCAATGAGTTAAATTGGTAAGCGTATCCTTGATATCATAATAAATTCAACTGTATCATTTTCTCGGTAACCAGATGTGTCGATGGAGTTGAGGCCGATATGAAAATATAGATTTGTATAACATGAATACGTAAGGAGGAACAAGGAGAAGGATCCCCTGGGATATGAATCAACAAAGGAACGAGGGCAGGACTGACTTAGACAGCCTCAAGGAGGCTCTGCAGATTCTAACTGCTCAACAAAGATCCATAATGGATCAATGACATCATAATACTAAAAAGTGGTGGAATTGCAAGAGACATTGGTTATGATGGCCTCTAATAATATCGGGTTAAGTGGCTAGCCACCATCAGTGACCTCAAAACCATGAAGAAATTTAGGGGACAACTTGGAAGCTAAAGCTCATTCAGAAGACGTCAGGCCAACATATTGGGAGGCGGTTCTGATGTACCTATGCAGCTGGTGAAATTACTCAGGAAGGAACTCAGGCAAGGTCTATCAGAGTTGTATACCCGTGTGAATAATATTTTGAGAGCTATTCTGATTTGAAGGGTTCGATTTCCCAAAGCTACTCTAAATTTCCTTACAAAGCCAACGTGGCACCAAAACCCATTCCGAAGAGGTTCAAGATGTCAGATATACCAAAACATGATGGAATAACAAACCTGCATGAGCATATCCTTGCCTTCACTATGACCATCAAAGGGAATGACTTGACCATAGACAAAGTCGAATTAGTTATGGTCAAGAAGTTCAGAGAGACTTTTTCTGGAGGAGTACTTGTATGGTATCTTTTGTTAGCTGAAGATTATATAAATATATTTTTTAATATGCTTGCAGATTATTTTGATGAGGTACTTATCACGATCAAATTACAACTCGCAATGAAGTATTATGTGGTCTCTATCAAATATAGTCACCCAACTAGTTTGGAATCGATCCCACAAGGAATAGGTCAAAAATAATATATTAGTAGTAAGTAAATCAACTAGTAGTCAATATTTCAGAAGAGGGGTTGCAATAAAAGAAAAGGATACTTTTAAGTAGATATTTTTTTTTATCAAATTCATGAGAAGAAATTAGGACTATGTTCCCCATGATTTCATAACGTAGAAGGCTTATTTTATTAGCGATCTATCCTGGTGAATTTTGTGTAAGACTGACGATTAAGTTATCTAACGTCTCTCGACCTACATAGATAAATTTCACTCTAAATCCTCTCAGACTTTAGGTGTTCACATTTTTATTTCAACATATATTTTGGATTAACTATCCTCGGTTAAAACTCAAGTTAATTAGATGAGGGTTGGTAGCCTCAAATTTCCATTGTTATTCTCTTTTTCTAGCTTCAACCTCTTTGGTCAATAAAGTTGATGATACAGGCATGTTTCAACATTTGCAACCACTAAAACTAATTAAAGCAAAGAGAATAACAATCCACTCAATTCACCATTCAAGAATCACTATTTTATTTGTCTACTTCCGTTAATCCATCATTGTTCCCACAACTCTAGCTAAAGAAATTAACCGCTCATGTTTGAATAAAAAATAACATAATATTCATATGAAATCATGATGAATACTTACAATAATATGAAACTGTTTGACAAATCTAAAAGCTAAATAGAATTACAAGAACATGAAGTTTCTCTCAATCAATTGTATGGAATAATGTTTTCCATACTTACAACTCATCAATGTCTGAATATTAGTCAATGAATAAGTGGTGTATGTCAATAAAATATCCGAAAGGGGTATTTATAGTAGAAGAATTAGTTTGCATATTTTTCTAACTTGGACTGGGATTCAACTTTACAGGCTTTGAGTTAGAAACCATAGATCCGCGTCGCGTGGCCATAACGGTCTCCATGCTTTGCATCACACAGCCTGGTGCGGTGATGCCTGTGTGTTTCGCAAGCCTATGTGCTGTGTAATGCCAACCTCTCTTTTGTTGTGACACTTGTTTCTCTCGAGTCCGATTAAGAAACACTTGCTCTTTTAAGCTCCATATGAGTCAAAATCCATCACTTTTATCCCTACAAACATCTAAATCTCATACAAATCACAGAAATTACACATAATTTACTCTCAAAATATAGCCAAGTATGGATAAAATATGACAAATAAGTGTGTAAATATGCCCAATATCAGGTACACGCTAACGCTAGGAAGGTGCATCCCAGAAGGATGGACATTTTCAAGATTGCCAAGGTGACATTGAGTTACTTTAGGATTTCATTGCTAGATTTCGAAGGGAAAGGATGCTACTACCTATGTACTAGATGATTAGACTGTGAAAACTTTCACAAAGGGTTTGAACCCTGAAGCTCGATTGATTCCCTAAAGTTAAAAGAAAGCTTGAAAGAATTCAAGACTACAACTTGAGTAGATGTCTACAACTGCTACGAGTTAAAATTCCAAGTTGAAGATGATTTTTGTCGATCTCATGATAAGATGATTTAGGAGAAAGAGTCATACTCTGTGGGAGTCAGGTTTAAAGCCTGTAACAATTCAAACCCAAAGATGTTACTCTCCATATCAACATAACACAAGGCCAAGTACGAGCCAAGGTTTTAAGGTAGTGGATAGACCTCATTTCAACAAAGTGAGTGGATGCAAGGGATTGCAAAACAAGAAAGCAGTCAAGCCCCCCACTTTGGTTTACACATTCAAAGAAGTTGTGAAGATTTCAGAGTATTTCTTTAGTATTGTCCTGACTCAATTAGTTTTAGCCATACGAAATATCAAAGCAACTTGGTTCCAAAAACCTATAAGATCTACTCCTAACACTAGAGATTGGAGCTTCTGGAGTGATTCCATGGGTTTTATGGATATAGGCCTGGGATTGAAGGCATATCCAAGAAGAGGTGGCAATACATCTTAAGAATGGACATCTAAAAGAGTTTTTTAATGAATGGGACAAAAATAAGTAAGGAAGGGAAGTAGAGGAAGATAAGCAACCGGACAGACTCAATCTCCCCAAAATATATAATAAACATGATAACTAGGGAAAAGTATATTTATAAGGTAACAAATTTAGTTAGACCATAGTGATCAACAACCAAAAATGGTTCGGAGTACCCACACAATGATGCTCTGGTAACGACTTCTTTTACATAATATTGTTAATTTAATGGCTAAACATGTGTTTACTAATCCAGATAACTTTATTAAAGTCACTCGCATGAGGATCTTAAAATGAATAAGATGACTCGAGGCATAGTGAAACTATCATCCAATTTGAGTTGGTAAACAAAGAAGCATAATTTGTATTACGTATATATAATCGGTATATGAGCTTGGAGGTAAGTTTATTCCATCTCGTAAAAATGATAAAAACTAAAACGTTCATAGCCTAGAAAATATTTATGTTACCATCAATGCCGTCTTTCCATACACGTGATTTGAATATGATCAACTTTGGATTTATCCTACCAAACGAGAAGGAAGATTCCTTTTGTGGAGGACCTTAATAAAATTTATTATTGAAATTTCTTGTGTTTAAGAATATAGTTACTTATTTGTTGTCGTACACCAAGGGACACAAGTTCATAAAATTGTATCAAGGAATAGAGGATCATTTGGTGAGTGTCATGTCAATATTAAAAGAAAAGGTATGCAATACTCATTTTGTTACGCTTAGATTTTGAAGAACAATAAGAAACCAGAGATGTTGGGCTTAGCCTTTATGAAGATCATTTGGAATAAGGCCATATCTATGAGGTCACCAAATTCTTCACCAAATGTCCTTCGCGGTCTAAAAAATTGTGAAAAGGGAAAAGTAATAGGGAACACAAGGATAGGTTAAATCTGATGATAAATTAATTCAGTCTAAAAAAAGAGATCGATACCTCAAGCTCAATAGGGATTGTACATAAAATAATTTTAAATGATTATCAACTTATTTTACTAACAATGAAGCTGAGTGAAAGTCTATCTTTACAGGTATAGGAGGCGACTGAGAGGATCGGCTATATCGACACTAAAACCAGGGATAGTCTGTGAGTGAATTCACTAGTCTTAAATACAAGAAAAGGCTCATACAATAATATGTACGATCAGAGTTCGGAGGGGAGAAGAGGTCCCAAATATAAGAAACAACCGAAAAAAATAAACTTGGTTCAAAGATAGCACAATGGTAAATTGAAAAGTTTGAACGATAAGCAAACCATTAGAATCGAAAATGACAAAGTTGCAATAGCACTAATTAAAGCCCAAGAAAGTAGAAGGTGAGATCAACCATCCCCTTCTAGGAAGTTACTTCAGAATTCAGGGCCCCTATGCTGGGAAGGTGAATTTAAAAAGGTGAAGAGACTTAAAGAAATATTTCAACAAGATAGCACTTTGCTGAGTACCTGTAATGACCGCATCTGAAGCCTCAACTTATATTTTACCTAGAATTCGTACTAACAGGAACGCCCACTCCTAGACTATGTGTCTCCATGCATACCTCCTAGAACTATTTGGGCTCCACCCCTAGTAGAATGAGAACCACCCCTACCACTATGTATACCCCTTCTAGCCGGCAATACTGATACTCTAGGTGTTTGAACCTGATAACCCTAATAGATCCCACCATGTCTGAGCCTGGGACATTCTCTCATGAAGTATTCCAGATCATAGAACCCTCTCCTATTCATAAACAACTTAGATGGTATAGATGAACCAGAATGTCCTCTATAATCGAAAAACCTGGAATATGAACCCTGAGAGACCTGCCTTGAATCATGATAGTTGTGTCCAGAATAACCATCCCCTGATGTCTACAATATTCCTGATTGGTTCGATTGGACTAAGAATGGTGGCCTCTACCCAAATAATCTTTGCCTCTAGATGAAGTACCACTGAAGCTGCTAGATCTATGATGTAACACCCCATAATTTTTTTAAACTTATATATGACTAAGTTTAACATTGACTGAAGTACTTAAGCTTGGGATTGTAAGGTGATATTTGGTCCTAAAGTTTAAAATGACCAAATGTGTATAAATGTTAAGTTAAATTCTAAGGATGAAGGTTTGAAAAATAGAATAAAATAAGTGAGGTTCTTGTTTGACTTGTTTAAGCTAATAAATGATAAGTAGGTGCATCACTTACATAAGCTAAATGGACCAAGTTAAGAGAATAAATTAGATGCAACACCTACATGAATGATTAGAACTAATGGTGGCCCAAATGAATCTTAAAGTAGGCCTAATAAAGTGACACCAAATCTGACCAAAAAGTCCAAACAAATTAAGGCAAAAAGGGGCATAAGTTAAGACCAAGTAGGTATATCACCTTAGATTATTGAGGTGCTTAAAGGTCCAAGTAGGTGAGTCACCTACTTGACCAATTTGTGGAAAAATGAGCACAATTGAAGCAACCAATATTGACCAAATTGTGGCTCAAGTTGAAGCACAAAAGCAACCACCAAGGTTAACCAATTAGAGGCCCATATGAGGTAAATTTGTCCCAAAATCCATGACCCATTCTGGCCCAAATTTGAGTCCAAACGGAGGTGAAAAAGGTGGCTAAAGGGAGCCCTTAAAAGAACAAATTTGCGATTAAATTCAGCATTTTTACTTTGCCAAAAATTAAAAAACTTGCAAGCTCACTCTCCTTTTTTCTTAGCTCCAAAACATCCTCCCCAAATCCTTTTTAGGATTCTTTAAGTTTTCAAGTTATCTTTAAGCTTAAGGTAAGTAATATCACTTATTATTTTAGTTCTATTCTACTACATATAGTAAAAAAATCATGTGGCAGAAGTTGATAGCTAAGGCAATCCTCTCCTACAAACCGCCGCCCTGCTTTACTCAACTATTTAGAGGTTTCTCTTTTTTTTGATGTATGTGTAAAGAAAAGTTAACCTCTTGAATACTACAATAAAAAAGAGAATAAAAATCCCCCTCCAAGTGTGTTAAGTATTCTTTCATATTCACCTTTTCGTATGAAAGTTTGGGTGGAGATATTTTGTTGTATTATTGTTTAGAACTAGAAAGATGGTGACTGAAAGCTGTGATTTCAGTGTGTTTCTATTATATTTATGGTATGGTGAATTGTGTAGGGGATGTCTTGTGCATTTTTATATGATGGGAAATGGGGATGAAATGTGTGTGTGTTTGTGTTGAAATGGGAAGGAAGGGTGTGGTAGTACACCATTTAATTAATGTTGATGCGTACATTCTTCCCAAAATACGTTTACCTAGAATTATGTTTGAAGACCAGTATTAGTTTTATTATGCACTTATGTTGTAATTAACCTAATAAAGAAAGACCAGCTTGTGCTAGTTGTATCATTGAAAGAAATGAGAAATATTTAGTCTTCTCTATATCTTTTTGGAATGAATCTAGAAATGAAACTATAAGTTTCCGAATGAAGGAATTTGAACATTGTGTTGTAATAAATCTGTTGTGGTAGCTATACGAGCTTTAAGGAACCAAGTGTTATGTTATGTCGAATTAAGTCTCATTCTAGTAAGAATTAGACTTTTAGAAAGTAAGATGGAAGTTATCCTTGTGTCGAGTTTTCTTTTTATTGTAATTAAAAATCAATATTTAGAGAGTATAAAAGAAAATCCGAGCGAGCTAAATCCTTATTCTTATTAAGTTATTGAGTTGAGTCTTAAGAAGTACTTTGGAATATCTATTAGAAAGTCAAGCCTAAAGAAGTTAGCTAAATGAGACTTAATAACTTAACAGAAGGTCATGATAGAACTTAAATTTTATTGATCATGCTTATTATGCATATGTTGCGTGCGTTGGGTGTGACGAGGCACTATTGTTTTTTTGGAATATATTATATCCATATAGTATGCGCCAAGGCGCTATGGTTATTAAATGTGTGTATGTGTGTGTGTGGCTGTGCAAAGGTATAAAGAGTTATTATAAAGCGTGTGTTACAATATATGTTATATTCTAAAAAAAATGAAGATGATAAAAGGTTAATGGGTCTTCCAGATTACAGTTCACAGGTTTCATAGTATATCTTTGTCATGCCCTGCTTTGGGAGGTATGAATGGCACCTGGTGCCCTACTAGGACCTGGACTGCTGGACTAGCTGAGCCTGAGCACTTCTGGTGCCAGGCTGGCTCTAACTCTGGATTCAAGAAAATGACGNTTACTTTTTTCAAAATAATTGCACATTGCGTGAATAAAAATACTAACAGATTCTTAATAGTACCACATTTTTTTGGAATATAATGTTAGAATTATGATGTTAGTTGAGTTAGTTAAGAAATTAGTTAGAAAATTAGTTAGAGTTAGTTAGTTAACAGCATTAGTTAGTTAACTACCTTGGTTAGTTAATCAGTTTTTTCCTTCTTTCTTTTCCTACTCATGTATGTATATAAATAGATCAAATTCTACATTTTAATTAAGTTTTTCATTTCCACAAAATATCATTTTCATATGCAGTGTTTTCTTCTTTGCAATGGAGGTTAAATAATAACTTCCTTCTCCTCTTCTTCTTATTCTACTTCTTCCTCTGCGCATACTCTGTTTCGATATGGTATCAGAGCACATGCGATGCGATTCAATCTCGATTTCCTCCAGTATTTCTCTATTTCTCTGTTTTTTTCCTTCTAAGATCACTCATCATCGATTTCTCCCAATTTTCTGATCGATCTGCGAACAGTCGATCATCATCATTTTTTTTTAATTTTCTGATCGATTTACAAGTTTGAGCTATTTTTCAAAGCTCGACAATGGCAGATTCTCAAGGAGTTTCGAATTCAACCTCAGGCAGTCAAGGTTTTCTAGATGTGTTGAGTCCGATGTACATACATCCATCAGAAAGTGCCGCATCTGCCTTAATTCCGGTAAAGTTCGATGGAACAGGGTATAGATCATGGAGGCAAGGTATACTTAGGGCATTGTCAGTGAAAAATAAGTTTGGTTTTATAGATGAAAAGTGTAAGAAACCAGATCTAAACTCAGAAGGTTATGCAATGTGGGAGAGGTGCGATGATATGGTTACTTCATGGATGCTAAATTCGTTATCACCGGAGCTGATGGATAGTTTACAATATGTCAACAATGCAAAAGAACTTTGGGATGAACTTGAGGACAGGTATGACCAAACTAATGGAGCTAAACTTTATCAGTTGCAAAGGGATATAAATGAGTTTGTTCAAGGAAATCTCGATATTACTGCTTATTATACGAAGATGAGAAAACTCTGGGAGGAATTAAGTGCACTGGATCTGAACTTGCACTGCACATGTTTGTGTAAATGCGGAGGGAAGGCTTCTCTGCAGAAGTTTGAGCAAGATAGGAGATTAATTCAATTCTTAATGGGCCTAAATGAAGTGTATATTGTGGTTAGAGGTAGCATCCTGATGATGAATCCACTGCCTAGTATGGCACAAGATTTTGCAATTCTAGTTCAAGAGGAGAAGAAACGAGAAGTTAAGCCTCAAAGTCGACTTGATTTTGAATCCACTTCTCTAAATGCTGGCAGGTTCGGAAACATGAATTTCAGGACAACCTATAAACAACAACACTATAATCAGTCGAAAAATACTGGAGGAAGTAATGCAAGTGGATCTAGATACTCATTCAACAAATCTAGCTTCTTTTGTGAACATTGTAAGAAATCCGGCCATACTAAGGACAAGTGTTATAGGCTGCATGGTTTTCCACCAACTTTTAAGTTCACAAAGGGAAGGAATGTAGGAGGAAGTGCATCAAATGTCCATGGAAATTGTGCAACTGATATTCAAGGAACAAACCAGATTAGTCACAATCTGTCCAAGGATCAATATGAGCAATTAATAAGTCTTCTAACAAGGATGCAGCATGATCAGTCAGAGGATAATTCAAACAATATTGCTTGTGGAGTTGTAAACCTTGCAGGTATCTTAGCTTGTTACTCTTCCATAACTGAAATAGGTGATTTGTCATGTAAGTGCCTGAAATTGTCTGCTGATTCTTGGATAATTGATTCTGGTGCTACACACCACATGACCTTTAATTAAACCTTACTAACACATATTAGAATATTTCCATATCCTTTTCTTGTGACTTTTCCAAATGGATACAGGGTGAAGGTAACTGAGGTTGGTGATGCTGTTATTGGACCAAATTTGATTCTACATAGAGTCCTATTTGTCCCTAGTTTCAAGTTCAATTTAGTTTCAGTCCACTGTTTGGCTTCACATCTCAAAGGTATTGTTAGTTTCAATGATGCTTTCTGTCTAATGCAGGGCCCTTCAATGAAGAGGCCAATGGAGATTGGTAAAGCTAGAGATGGACTATACTTTCTTTGTTCCAAATGCCACACTAGAAATTATGCTTCTTTTAGTACCTACAACTCATCAATTTCTAGTCTGTCTTTTCCTGTTTTGAATGACTGCAATTCAAATTCTGTAAAGACTCCTGGCTTTTCTTGTGAAAAATTGAATAACAAACCATTAGTACTGTCCAATAGCTCATCTGTAATATCCTCTCACTCACCAACAATGTTAACCAGCAGTTCATTTGTAATGTCTTCTCATTCAATGGAAAATATTGGTTCTATGAATTCTGCATTCTGTGAAAATAATGTTGATCATTTGTGGCACAACAGGCTAGGACATGTACCTTTTGTAAAAATGAGGTGTATCTCAACTATCCCTGTCAGATTTGCACCCAAACAACCTTTCTTATGTTCAGTCTGTCCCATGGCAAGACAAACCAGAATACCTTTCACCCAAAGTGCCATTAAAACCACCAAAATTTTTGATGTTCTTCATATGGATATCTGGGGACCATATCATACACCTACACATGATAATTACAGATATTTTCTCACCTTGGTAGATGATTACAGCAGAGTTACATGGATATAGTTGCTGCATCGTAAAAGTGGTTCCATTCAAAGCATCAAAACCTTTGTGGCCCTCATTGAAAATCAGTTTCAAACTAAACTCAAAACCATTAGATCTGACAATGGTTCAGAGTTCACCAGTAATGAGGCTTTCAATTTATTCCAGTGCAAAGGAATCATACATCAAAAGACATTCCCATACACACCCCAACATAATGGAGTAGTGGAAAGAAAACATAAACATCTTTGGAGACAGCCAGAGCTTTACTTTACCAATCCAAACTACCTTTGAGATACTGGGGAGAGTGTCTTAAAACAGCAGTGTACATAATAAATAGGCTTCCATCAACAGTTCTTAACAATAAAACTCCTTTTGAACTCTTCTATCACAAGAAACTTACTTATTCTCATCTGAGAGCCTTTGGATGGTTGTGTTTCCCAACTACACTTAAGGCACACAAAGATAAATTTGAACCAAGAGGAACACCTCATGTTTTTATTGGAATCCTTATGATACAAAAGGGTACAGAGTACTAGACTTAGCTACCAAGAAGATACATGTTTCTAGAGATGTAGTGTTTCATGAAACTATTTTTTCTTTTGTTCTTACTCCTATTGGCTCTAGTTTTGATTCTGTGTTGAAGTTCTTTACACAAGGTCCTACTGCTGCATTTCCTAGAGTAACTAATTCTGTTAATTCTGTTGAGGATCATTTGTCCAAGCATTGAACACCAACAAATGTTACTAATGAACTTCTACCTAGACAACCACTTCTTTCCATATTAGAAACTGATCATCCTTTATCTCAATCAAGCACAAGTACTAATACTAACTCTCCCATTTCTCATGAAATTCATCCAGAATCCTTGCCTATAAATCACTCACTTTCACATTCCACACCACCACCACCAGTGATGCCTACTAGGAGGTCTTCCAGACATCATAATGTACCTGGATACTTGAAGGAATATGCCTATACATTGCCTAACTTACAAACCCCTTCACTGTCAAATTTACCATCCAATCACCAAGAAGCTTTAACCACATTATATTCAGACAATGAGCAGGTAATTGACAGGGCATTGCATGATATAGAACCTTTTTCTTATGAAGAAGCATCTTTGAATCCTGCTTGGCAGAAAGCTATGAAGTAAGAATTTGATGCTCTATATGCTAATGACACATGAGATTTAGTATAACTTCCAGCAGGGAAGAAAGCCATATGGTGCAAATGGGTATATAAAATTAAGCACAAGGTTGATGAAAGTGTGGAGAGGTTTAAAGCTAGACTTGTAGTAAAGGGATATACTCAAAAGGCTGGTATTGATTGCATAGAAACCTTTTCACCAGTTGTTAAGATGACCACTGTAAGAGTTTTGGTAAGTTTGGAAGTCAAGAAAGGCTGGAGTTTATATCAACTTGATGTTTACAATGCATTTCTTCATGGTGATCTTCATGAAGAGGTTTATATGGAAGTTCTACAAGGACTGCCAGTTGAAAGCAGAAACATGTTTTGCAAACTTAAAAAGTCCTTATATGGTTTAAAACAAGCAAGCAGGCAATGGTATGACAAACTCTCTACTTCTCTCTGTTCAAGAGGTTATATTCACTCAGCCAGTGATTATTCACTCTTCTATAGAAAATCTGGAAACTCAATTGTCTTTGTTGTAGTATATGTTGATGATGTTATTCTCACAGGAACAAATTCAAGTGAGATTTAGTCCCTCAAGTCCTTTCTTCATGACAGGTTAAAGATTAAGGATTTAGAAAGATTACATTACTTCTTAGGATTAGAATTCATGTATAATAAGAATGGTGTGGTGATCACTTAGAAGAAGTTCACTACAAATCTGCTACAAGAATTTGATTGTTCAAACTGTGCAGCAGTCACTTCTCCACTTGACTGTAATACAAAGCTTCAACTGGATGATGGATCTCCTGTTGCTGATGCTTCTCAATACAGAAGATTAGTTGGAAAGCTGAATTTTCTCACACATACAAGGATGTATATTGCATACAGTGTGCAACATCTCAGTCAGTTCATGCAGTCACCCAAAGAGTCTCACTTCAAAGCTTCCCTACATGTTTTACAATACCTCAAGTCAGATCCTAAACTTGGGATTTTTTTGTCCAACAAACCAGACTACAACATGTCTACATACTGTGATTCAGACTGGGCAACCTGCCCAATTACCAGAAAATCTATTAGTGGATATCTTGTATTTTTAGGTGATTTCCCAATTAGTTGGAAGTCCAAGAAGCAAAGTACTATGTCATTATCTTCAGCTGAGGCAGAGTACAAAGCAATCAGAAAAGTTATGGGAGAGTTGGTCTGGCTGAACAGATTGCTTGATGAATTGGCTATACCAACTAACTTGCCCATACCTGTATTTTGTGATAGCCAAGCTGCTGTTCACATAGAAAAGAATCCTGTATTTCATGAACGAACCAAACATATCGAGGTGGATTGTAACTTTGTTAGAGAAAAGCTGCATGATGGACTCATTAGCCTACACCATATTTCGACAACAGATCAGCTTACAGACATACTGACCAAGGCATTGCCTGGAAACAAACATTCATACATTATGAGCAAGTTGGCAGTGAATCACTCACCTCCAACTTGAGGGGGGGGGG
>JACEIK010007345.1:0-52132 GCA_018107945.1 Datura stramonium
GGATAGGCTTAGAATGACTTAACTCTTCTTAAAACACTCTATTCTGAGCTTAAAACGACGTAGTTTAGGCCTTAGGTGTTACACCCTGTAGAATGCTATCAATTAGAAGGCATACGTGTGGATTTCGATACGAAAAGGAAGCTTGACGCGTGTGAGAAAAACCTCAGAAGTCGGGTCAAGTGAGTCCAGGCCGCAAGGGCCAGCGCAACGCGCTAGCACCCTGGGCAGCGTGGCGTGCCAGCCCCTTGCCGCCTTGAAAGGCGCAGCATTCAGGGAGGGTGGCGCAATGGCCAGTGCGAAGCGCATCTCTTGTCAACCGATCTCACCTATATATAAGACCCTCCCTTTTAATTTTAATTTATTTTCAAAGCTTGCTTCGGCCAGAGAAGGAAGAAAATGAAGATTTAAGTTGATTTTCATCCGATTACGCAATCAAACACGGTCCAAACTCAAATTAACTTCAGGTATCAAGTTCTCAACCTGTAGGGAGCATTGCTACGGAGTTATTTTCTCAAAATTCGCCTTGCAAATTGGAACCCCACCGAGAAAAAGTTATCAAAATTTCTTCAAATTGATTCCTAAGTGATCACAGGCTTCAGGTAAGCATTTCTCCCTTATGAACTCTCGGAAATTATAGGTTTTTGCCGTGTTTTACGTGATTGAATTATTCTTTCTATTAGTATTAAAAGTTGCTGATTTTGCCGAGTTTAGTATTAAAATTAGACACATTCTTTCATTATTAAAGTTACAGTTGGGAGGAGCTGTGGAATACTATTTGAAACTCGACGGTTACTTGGGAAACATCAATCGAGGTATGTTAAGGTAAATTCCTTCGTCAAGTTAGTTTCTATAGATTCGTACTACATATGAATCCCAGTGAGAGATCTAGAAGTATTGTTTTTCTAATTAGCTGATACTAGTGGACAATGAGTATATACATATATGTATTATGGCTAGCTGTCATCAGTAGATTGTGATTAGACATACTGTGGTCAGTTGTTTTCTATAGACTGAGAATGCGCATATGTTGCGATTAGCTACTAGAAAACATGTAAAGAATTATATTGCAGTATCCCGTGTCGGGAAAGAGCAGGTTAATAGGGATACACGCGAGAAACATCATAGAAACTTCTCTATTCTCCAGTTCATTGTGTTAGTAGAGTTGGATGTTTTGTTGTTTGGCCTAGACCTTAGAAGTTAGTTGGATGTTTTGTTGTTTGGCCTATAATCTTAGAAGTTGTGGATAATTAATGGGCTTGAGTTAATAAGTTGAACAGTATAGGCGCGCCTAGGCGATATAACTACTTCTGTTTGGTGCCCGTGCTGCTGTGAGCATGCCCCGGTGCCTTTGGCATACCCCTCACACCTCTAGGCTAGCGCTTGAGATAAGATGACCAAACTTTAGGAGTTAGCAACATTAGGTTGTCTAGGTACCGAGTGACAAACCGCCACCTAGTTAGCCACTACCAATGATTGTTAGTTACAGGTGACCTAGTATTTTCGTCATGTGTCGCCAGAAGCCAACCCAAATAAATTCCATGCCAACAGACCCATGAAGGGGACCTTATTAGCGCTAGAGGCAGCCCAACACCCCACTGTTCCAATAAGATATTCGTGTATGGATTGCCAAGAGTGGCTAGGTGTATATAAACGTATCTACAAAGGTTAGGGTCAGTCTTAAGAGTCATATAAGAGATGAACATACAAAGTTAAGGCTTATAAATTAGAACCATGTTAGCTCGCATTGCCTCCAAAGAATTGTCATCGGGATGCCCTGGGGAAGATTAGAGACTGACCGCCAAAGGCATATTTGGTCGGTGAGGCAGCCCTACAGCCATTCCAAGCAAGGAACTAAGCATTAAGCACCACACCCCACAACTGCTCATGAGTTATAATTTCAAGTAGGATATCCAATAATACAGCCAGTGGCACTCCAAACATTGTCCTATACGATCTAGACCATTAGAGATTATGATCGCTACCAAGATCCTCTCGTGACGTATACAAAAATGTGTGTGTGCTTAAGTAGTAGCCATACAGCTTTATTCTAGGGGCGAGCCGAAGACGCTAGGCCCCCAAGGCCAAATACGCCTTTTTGCCTGAGTGGCTAGACGTGATTTCGCATAGCACTCCTGGTGGTTGCCCTTACTTAGGAGCCTTCCATGACCACCCCGTAGTTACTAATCGTATTTTTGCCCCCCGGGCTAGATGACACTTGCGGGGAGCGATATGCCATCCACGAGGGATGAAGATGAGGTCCGAGGAACTTATACAAACCCATTCCATGGATGGACTATTATTTCTACGTCAGACACAGCACACCCCCTTAAGCCCGCTGCCTGTGGGGTGCAGCTTATCCTAGGGTCCACCCACCTGTGATGTACTACAAATCAAGAGCCGAGAGGGCTGAATAGTGACCTAGGGACTTTTAGGTTGGCTATAGCACCCTAGAGTCATAGTAAACCCTTATTAGGGTATATAGATTGGAAGTGTGCTTGCCAGACTTCTATGGGGGCTCGAGCAAGTGATTCTGTTGATTTGTATCTTCCGTGCTTACGGGGCCCTAAGGATTCTTGTTTATATTCTTCCGCTAGTTATAGCTTGGTGGATGTGTAGTCACGATGTCTTAGCTCATGTATATATAGTGTTTATGGATGTATTTACGAATAAAACCGCCTTATGTGTTAAGTGTTCCGCCCTCCTTTCTACTTACTTTCAGCTTTTTAATCATTTCCATTCAACTTTTTATGATCGCCTTACATATTCGGTACATATTGTACCGACGCCCAATTATGGGGCACTATATTACTTGCCTGTGTTTAGACAAACAACATTTAGGATCTTCAAAAGAGGTTGTTCAGAGTTCTATGGTTGAGCCACTTTTCATTCGAGTTGTCGTTGTAAGGATTTCGCATTTCAAAGCTTGTTTGTTATTTAGTAGGTTTCGCCCCGTCTCCGACCACTATTTGTATTCTTAGATGCTGCGTACTACAATCATCACTGGCTAGTTGTATATTGGTTGTGTGGGGCTCTGGGACCGCTATGCTTCGTATATTGGTCGTGTGGGGCCTAGTATAGTAGCTTGTTTCCATTTCCAGATATAACTAGATAGCATGGTGGTCTTGATGGCACGTATAGGATTCCTTTTGTTGCTTGTTGTTGGTTAGCTATTTTTATTTAAAGGCTATACGAAGCCATTTGCCTAAGCCGTGTTTACAACCGAGACATAGCCTAATGCTTTGAATCGAGTCGCAGGACGCACTAGACTGCATGAAGTCCCAAAATTAAAAGTTAATCGATCTCAAAGTGTGGTACTAGGTGCCGCTTATGCCTCCCAAGATGGGGCATTACATTAGAACTTAGGGAATTATGGAAAACCTCTAATTAATTAGTAGGGAAAACATACTACCAAATCAATGAAGGACCGGACTTATCACAGTGGGACCACCCACTCGTGGTCACCTCGCCCATTACCTTCATTGCCACATTTATGTCAGTCACCACGACCCGTGGTTTATTTGAGGAGTCGTGGTGATGACCCGTCACCAACACTGCCGCTTCCCTTCTTCCTCTTTCAACCATCTTTGACCACGGTGACCTAACGGACGTGGGGCTAACCCCGACTCGTGGTCACACCCGTGATCACCGCAAACTAAAATTTTCAACCAAGTCCCATCCTCTCCCCACGAGTCACTTAACGACCGTGGTGTTCCTAGTGGTCACTGACGACTACCTGTGCTGACCTAGTGTAGAAAATTTTGTTTTCCGATTCAACTCCCTGCCCGATCTTAGGATTTTTGGGATATTATAATATCTCCTCCCTTAGGAACATTCATCCTCGAATGTTGAAATCATAGTAAAGCAGAAATGCAATCATCATACTCAAATACCGAACAACATGTTAAAAATTGATGGAGTGACTCACTCGCTTGAACTACAGACTCGAACCACTCGAACTACACATACATTCATTAACATTAAAAAACCGGGTACATGAGTTGAACATGAAACTGGAATAGTATAATTAAGAGGGAAACTGGATAATTCAAGCCGAAACTCGAGCCTAACTAATAGATACGGGTATTTAGCCATCACATCTCGTTCTGCTTCCCATGTAGCTCCCTAACATGTTGATTCCTTCATAAAATCTCGACGAAGCTACTTATTTATTTCTTAGCTTATGAACATGTCGATCCATTATTAACACCGGAGCCTCTTCATAACCGAGGCTATCTTTCACCAACACCGCCCACGGAAAAACTAGAGCCGGATCACCTAATCACTTTTTTTAAGAGAACACATAGAAAACTGGATGGACTAACATAATTCTAAGGGCAACTCCAATTCATATGCTATCTTGCTAACCCTTTTAACAATTCGGTAGGTACTAAACATAACTTGGGCCGAGTTTCCCTTTCTTTTGGACCTCATCACCCCTTCATGGGAGACACCTTTAGAAACACCCAATCATCGACTTCAAACTCAAGATCCCTCCTCCTCACATTCACATAGGACTTTTTGGTGACTCGGAGTTGTTTTCAACTCCGTCCTTATGAGTTGAACTTTCTCCATATAGCCTCATGGATTTGATTTGGCCCTATCATTGCACCCTTCACCGACTTCAAACCAACCAATAGGCGATCTACATCTACGCCCTAGAGAGAGCCTCAAACAGAGCTTATCCATTGGAATGATAGTTGTTGCTATATGCAAACTCAACGAGAGGCAAATGATCATCCCAACTATCCTTGAAGTAAATCGCACATGCTCTCAACATGTCCTCAAGAGTCTAAATAGTCCACTCGCCCGGCCATCTGATTGGGTAAAAAGAAACGATAAAGTTGCTTGGACCCGAGTACCAAGTCCTCTTTGAAATGATCTCCAAAACTAGGAGGTAAACCGATAATTTATATGATATGATAGACAATGGCACTCTATGCAACCGAACTAGATCCCCAATGTACAACTCAAACATAATCCTCTCCGTTAAATCGGTAGTTTTGACAGTAGAAAATAAGTTGCCTTAGTCAACCCGTTCGACAACCACCCAAATAGAGCCATATCGCTTATGAGTATAAGGCAACCCCGTAATGAAGTCCATTGATCTCCTCCCACTTCCAAGTAGGAATTCTTGAATCACACCTCTGGCCTTCGATGCTTCACTTTCACCGCTAACACCCTGACACTTAGCCACAAACTCCGTTATGCCTTTCTTCATGCCATTCCACCAATAGACTTCCCGTAGGTCACGGCATATCTTGGTGGAACTCCGGATGTATGGAATATATGGAACCATGAGCCTCGCGGCAATATCCAATCTATCAAATCATCAACATCCTAGCACACACAAATGACTGAGCATCCGAGCACACCATCTCCCCCTTTGGAGAAGACCTCTACTTTCCGGGACTCAACAACTTTCTTTAACTTTACAAAAAATAGAGTCCTCGTCTTGTTTAGCTTTATATCACTACCAAGGATGATTCTAACCGTTCGAATAATGACACCACCACGGCCGAATCAACCAAACGAACTCCCAACCATGCCAGTCGATGCACATCCTTCACCGCTCCTTCTCCGCTCATCTACATGGGACACTCTCCATAGAAATCCTACTAAGGGCGCTCGCTACCACATTAGCTTTGCTCCTCGGATTGTAAAGGACACTCATATAATCCTGAGTAGTTCAACCACCTTCTTTGACGATTTCAGATCTTCAAATCATATAGTTAGGATTTGTGGTCCGTAAACACACCTACATGGACTCGTACAAATAGTGTCTCCAAATCTTCAAGGAAAGACACCACCACGACTCAATGCAACACACTTTATCAAGGAAAAGCCATCCACCCACATCTAGAAATACATTGGTATCCCCTTTGGCAACGTATTACCACTCTTGATCAATAATAAGGACCATACAACAATGGTGGATACAACAATAAAGAATCCAATTCACAATGGAAACTAAGAAATATGTACCACAATGGGATGGAATACTACTCCATTTGGAATATATCCAAGTTGTGCTACGTAAATGCATCCGACAAGCTCTATTTCGGACATGGCATAATATATGTGATACAGTTGAAAGGTTAAGTTTAGAGTGAATAAAACAAGTCACTGGATTAAACCTCAAAACCAATGTGGATAGGAGCTACATAATTAAGAAAAATTGAAAGGCACACTATTGCTATTCCGCCTGTGCACCGATAATCACATGGAAAGCTTCAATTATTGTAGAGCTAGACTCATTGTGGTGATAGCAAACAAGCTAGTCAATTGTGGACACCGCCAATATGAAGCCGACATTCGAATTTCGATATGAGCAAAAATGAGAGGGCTATCAAATTGCAACATTATTTAGCTAACTTAGCTTCATCTTGTGCATCCATGAAAAACTTCCAATAGAGGCTAAAGGTTTGATTCCAAGAGATTATTTATCGCAGCCTAACAAATAGTATTGTCAAGTGGTACATTTCAAAAGAATACACCATAAATTTGCAATTTTTGCATTGTGACATGTTGAGATCGAGATCTTATAAATCCAAAATTGGTTTTTTTAGTGGCATATGATCGAACCATGCATCTTCCGAAAATCTCGATTTTCCTTCCATTGCCAAGAATAATTTTACCGGTATATTTAATAATGTTATTTAGCTTTTTGCTATATATTTTCTACTAACTTCACTTTTTACTTAATTTTTGAAAATCTTCTATATGAGGGAGAAGCAATAGTAGAAACAAAAATGTAAAAGGCGAAGATGGTTGTTTTATATTTTAGATACGTATGAGTTAAATTAGCAAGGAACAACGCTTGATAAACATAAATCTCAAAGACAAAATACTTTCTCATCACCATAAAGTTCTCAAAGTCAAGAAATTAAATTGAATAGTCAAATGAAATTATAATTGGTAACATCTTGTTACCAACTAATACCCCAAGTGCATGTATGTCAACAAAATTAGCTCCCACAACAAAAGAAATCACTCCATGTGCATAAAAAGAAATTAAAAATCATGTTGATGTAGGGGCGCTCCGTGAGGAGACTCATTTGTATCTCCGTCTTTATCTAGGTTTCTATCCACTATATATCATTATTTTCAAGCAGAATACCGTAGTCACTATACAATTGCATAATTGAACAATTATTGCCGCAAGCATGGAGACTACGCACTCCGGGCAAAATAATATTATGTCCCACACGACTAGCTTTAAAGAACTTATACCCCACTAGGCAAGAAGCACTAACAATGATTGTTCAATTATGCAATTCTATGAAAATCATTTCACTTTTTAGGTGAAGAGCCGAGCTTAATGCTGGGACAAGCCATAAGAGGGACATGTAATGTAGAGAGGATAAAATAACTTAACTTCCAAAATTGTTGAAAGGGGGAAAAATCTTAAGTTCTTTAAGAAAATTCACGTTTGTAGTAACATCATTTTGTTGATTAGAAATCCCAACATCTTCCATTAGCAAGTCAAAAGACAAACAACAAGTCGAGAAATCACTACAAGTATATCAGAAGAAGTTAAAACTTATGTTTTAGTCTAAATGATACCTTTGTTGTTTTTCTTGTGATAGGCCATGCACAATATCATTTTGTTCATTATGAGAGGCCCCGAAATATTTCTTAGAAGGCCGTACACATATTAATTCTCAATAATAAAAAAGCGCGAGGGGTGATGTGGAATGCAAAGTCTATGCAAGTTGTCAAGTATAGAGCAAAAATGGAGAAAATAAACTTACTTCATTTTCCTCGATTCTTGAACACTTTTAGGTCCAAAAGATACATTGATCCCAACATTGTCATCAATATTATATGCGCTACCTAGGTTTAGCAACTCTCTACACGGAGTTCACCAAAATTTTGTAAAATAACATGATATATTTATGTTATGTAGGCGTTGGACATAAATTGAGGATGTCATTCTAATGTATAGATAAAAATTGTTTTGAGAAAAGGACAAACAACATATCTGCCAAACAGAAAATATACTTGTTGATTTACAATTTAGGGTACTCCTCTACCACTCTCTATTTTCCCTCTCATTCAGTAATATACGCCATCCAAAAAGAAAAGAAAAAAACAAATATAAGTTGATAAGATGATAAATTTAATTAATAACCATTAATATCTTTTTTGTTGTTCTTTGTCGTATTGTCTTCGACAAAGTCACATTGATTCTTTCCCATTGCCGTCTACACCGCATCTTTCATTCTCGCATCATCTCCCTTTCCCTTTTCCCTATCAATGTCTACACCCGCATTTTTGGTTCTCGTATCATCTTCCCTACTCAGCCTTTTTCTTCCTTCTCATTCCACTTCATTCCAAAGATACTGGTGGAAATTATAGAAAACAAGTCCACCAAATTATATATCTAAAATTTAAGAATTCATGACAAAAAAGTAAAACCTTCCCTCGATAGTACTAATGGGTCTAAAGTTGGGGAAAACAAAGTATTAAAATGACAAAAATGAGTTCAATTGATTGGGAGAAGGAACCAGTAAATGAAGCTTTCTTCCTTATAATAAATAAAATATTAGAAAATATCATGCATATATCACGTATGAAAATCTTTTTCAAATTCTACAATCATAGAGAAAGAATAGACGAATTTGTTTTTTTCTTAAAAATTGCAATAGGATAACAATTTTATTTCCCTAGTACATTATGATCAAAAAGGAATACTTTTTTTTGCCTATGCCAAATTTAGTCATAAATTTTAGAACTACCTAATAATATTACTAAACATTGATGCATTAGGCCATCAATTCGAAATCTAGTTAACATAATATAAATTTATTCGACTACAAAAGCAAGATGAGACCTGTTTACACATATCAATAGATGTTATGCTCTAATATCCAAAGGAGAGATAAAATAAATAAACAAACATCTTCCCGGGCGCAGCACTTGTTACGTTCCCTCTCGAGTGCAAAAGAACAAGTTACTAAAATGGGGAAAAATTGAATGACAAATTAAATTAGATTTGGAAAGAATGAAACTCACCATTTCATAAATCACATATTCATCGTAAGAGAAAAAAGGGATTGAATTTAATGTGTGTCTCTCTCTCGTGTTTATATGTCTCCTCTTGATGCCGAACTATTGATCTCTTCTCAATGAATTAAATAAAGAAACAAATCACTTAAGACAGACATAGATATTTATGGAAAGAAATTGTTTATATATATATATCACAAAATCATAATAGAATTCATTAAAAAATAAAAATTGGTTATCGAATGCTTTACTAAAATTGGTTTTCGCAAAAAAAAAGAGGGAGAAAACTCTATCGAAATTGAAGAAAATGAAAGGTTACACATAAACAGGATACTCTATTTAAATTTAAAGGAAAGCTTCAAGAACACCTAATATACACTTAACAGTATTATATTTTGTTAGCAAATAGAAACATGCATATTTATAAACCTCAAACCTAAAAACATATACAAAAAGAAAGTAAGAAATCTAATCATCGTTAAATGGGATTAGAGATGGATTTTTTTGCTTAGCAACAAAGTTTTAAGTCACCGATTTGATGAACAAATTGGAGTGTAGAGTTTATATCTATCTCAAAAACCAAAGATTGGATCAAAAATGTACCAAATCAATACTTCAAAAATCTATGGAAAATATGGATGAAGTGGCGAGAAAATCATCAAAAACTTCATCACCTAAATCACTAAAAAGGACTGTGGAAATCACTTCATAAACAACCCGAGATAGAGAAAAAAAGAACCTTTTTGTTTAGAAAAAAACGTAACGCCCAAAATAAAAATTGCTGAGTATGAAATCGCATATGAAGAAGTTCACTTTATGTATTTATTTATTTTGGTCAACTTTCTCTCTCCGTAATCCTTCTAGCCGTTCAAAGTTTTCCCGTTTTAATTGTTGGGCTCAAAATATCAAGTAGCATACTTACAAGATGCAAATATCACTTTAAGTGTATTTTTCTCATCTTATTGATGATTTGCTTCTTTTCATCGCGTTAACAATTTCAATAGAGACTCACCGTTATCCTACATTTAATTTTGAAATGATATCACATTTAATTCTCGAAATCAAAATTCAAACAAAGACAAGATAAACTAATTTCGTATTTTATTTCAAAATTGCTATCCTTATTCCACAAATCAAACATCTAGTAATCAGAACTCATGTAATATCAATCTTTTCATTTTCATATCTACCAATAAAGTTGTCTTCATGTGTCCTATAGCTCATGTATTCGAGTCAGTGAAAGCATTCACCAATACTTGCATTAGGGAAGTTGCTAGGTTTTCTACATCACACCTCATATAGGGTACATAATGTTTTAATGCACCAAGATACCTCTTTATATTTTTTTTAGATTAAATAATATAATTTATAATTTATAAAATTTATAGCAATGTGACTTACATGACTTATGCTTTTTTTTTAAAAAAATCTCGCAATTTAGAAAGCATTCATGAGTCTTCAAAATAAGCACTAAAAATTATGGCAGTAGTTGCAATACCCAACTTGTTTTTTTTCTGAAATGCTAAAGTTGCAATTGCATAAAAGCAAATGGGTGTCATACATAAGGCGACAACTTGCCCTAAGTTTTCACTATTCTCCACACTCCAACAAAGTTATGACAATGCGTTCAAGCCACCCGTCATATTGTTCACCCAAGTTACTCATTGTAGGATTTTAATATGTTTGAGGATTGACAAAATGATTTGGGGCAAAAGAGTTGGGTTGACTTATAAATAACATGTCAGTGCTAAACTAAATGAACTAGGTACAACGGTTTCATGTTCCATGCAAGAGTTTGACTGTTAGTATAACTATGAATGAAGAAGTCTCAATTAGAAAAAGAATCGAGATATGTGGAGTCTCCGGAAAGATCTTCAATAATCTTTGCACGAAATAAAAACTCATAAATATTGCATAAGTCCAGCTTGTGCGAAGTAAGGAGTTTGTCTCTATCTCAAACACCATCACATCTTCTAGTCCTTATCCTAAAAGTATTTGTGTTTAACCAATTTACTTTCACTATTTATTATAAATATCAGACTCCTTTTATTGGAGACTCACGCACTTCTATACTAAGAGAAGCAGCGGAAATCAAATAGTATAGTGAAGATCATTCTAAATTTGCCTAACCATTCAAGTGCAAAGAGCCGATACAA
Organism: Datura stramonium; assembly: GCA_018107945.1. NCBI lineage: Eukaryota > Viridiplantae > Streptophyta > Magnoliopsida > Solanales > Solanaceae > Datura > Datura stramonium. Next base: position 11,166 of record JACEIK010007345.1, read on the forward strand.
AGTGGCCGTATAAAGAACATGTTTCATAGTGTCTTCACTCTAGCCTTATATTAGACTATCATATCGAAATTTTAACTCTCTCGTAGAGAATTCATATTTTTCCAATCAACTTCATTAAAAATTTGAATAGATCCACATACACCTTACACACGGCTATATAAGCCATGTTATACCATTGAATAAATAAGCCTTCCATTTCCTATTTTTATTTGTAAAAACTCGTATGATTGGGGAGTCCCCGATGATTAAATAAACCAAGATTTTACCATGACTGAAATTTTAAAGAGACGCGAAAGTGAAAGCCTATGGGGTCACTGTAATTGACAACTAGCACCGAAAACCGTCTTTACATTATATGATTTGGTGTTTTGATGATCCCTACCTTATCGATTTGTCATAACTTTTGTATTTATTATTGCCTTCATTGCTTCTCCTCTAGTAGAAGGATTGTTATTGAGTTGTTACTTTAATGTTTTTTACATTTCCAAAGTAGTCTTAAGAAAGATAAAGTAACCCGGTCCACTTAGATGAAAATCAGTTACAACCCAATTCAGCCTCCTCTATAGTGTTATAAGATCGTGCAAAGATATCATTAATATTGTTTGATTGTCTACCTACTCCTACCATGTTTGTTGGTGAACTACAAACTTTAAAAATATTGGTAAATCCATAGTACCTCAAAGATCAAACTCATTGTCGATAGGTGATTTCAATCCACGTAGAGCGTTTAATTGTTACATACATGTCCAATGTCAACTTCAGTATATAACGATAAAAATCATTGTCCTAGATACGAGTCTCAAAGCAAATTGAAAACTCATTGTATGTAAAGCGTTGGATATCATGATAACCAATAAAAAGTTCATGATCACTTACACCCATTTACTTCTAAAGACGCATTGCGTATGCTTACATTTAAGGGAGATAGATCAGAACCTTGGCACCACTCGTGATGACCATTGTATCTCACATGTTGTAGAAACTCACAAAAAATGAAGTAATTATAAATCGTTTCCCGTTACACATCTTATATACTTTTTCGTGCCGGTTTAAATGGCATGTATATTGCCCCGCGAATAAATGAACAATTGTTTCTTGCTCGTACTAATTTTAAGAAGAAGAAAAAAAGACAAAGATGTACAAAGGTAACAATTACTGTAATACGGATCTTTCTTATTTTAAAGTGACAAAAAAATTAACTATGCCACAACTTTTATTAAAAGAAGGAGAAAAATGAAAATTTTAAATGGGTAAGTCATGCACTTAGCAAGAAGTTGAAAAAATTTTAAAAAAACAAGTGACTCAAGCACTGCTTTATGACTTGCTAACTTATTTTAATTCGAGCCTACAGGTGAAACAATCATTTGCAAAGTGGGTCCACAAATAAGGTTTGTCATCGAGGGCCGCATGATTTATCCTTTTTGGTATGTGTCAAAATTTCTATTCGCTCTTTTGGTTTTTTTACTTTAAAAAGTTTCCCTCGCTCAAAGCAATTTTTCAGATACAAATATTTCACATCTCCAAAATGAAGTATTCTCTTTGGAGACCCGCTGCCAAGTACAACCACCTTTCCTCCCCACCAAAAAAAAAATAGAGGATAGTCTGCACTAAAGTCCAACCCAAATTATATTTTAAAAAATTAAGGGAAACCATGAAGAGATAATAACACCAATAAGTATAAAAGATTAAAACTCTTTGTCATCACCATAAATTCTCAGAAAATGATCAAGTAGAAGATTGTCACGAAACAAATAAGAAACTAACAACAAAGTTCTCAAATCTGAAGAAATTAAAATGAACAATCTAATTAATGAAATCGTCATTGATAACATCACTAGTTGATACAATAAATAAAATTAATCTAAAAATTAATACTAGCATTACCTACTCTAAGAAAAGCTTCAAGAATATCAAACTTCTCCTTTCTCTATAGGAAAAGTTCTTTTGTTTGATAAACATAGATTCATAAAATCCGTATTGAGCAATTTCAAAAAGAAACACTCCATTTTTATCATCCAAAGGACTTCTCAAAAAATTGGCTAAAAGAATGCTAGAAATCTAGAAAACTCCAAAATTTTCAAAAAGAAAACGAGAGAAAAATTCATCACTCAATGAATCGTTTGAGAATGTGAACTCACCTTTTTTGCAAAAAGGGTTGGTTTGTGGGAATGTATATGTTGAGAAATTATATATATATATATATATATATATATATATATAATCCATTTTAGATTCCGAGTTCTGCTTCTTAAAAAGGCGTGACTATTGAGGCAATGAGATATAAATAAAACACAAGCTCCAAACCTTATATTTTTTTCTTTTCGATTCTATTACTCAAACTATTTATAATGTTGGATGTTAATCCTTGTGATATATGAATAAGTATATTCAAGCCCCTGACAAAATAACAAACTAAATTTAATATAGATTTTCTTGAAGGTAAAAAAAGTTACAAATATAAGAAGGGCTAGTTTTAACTTTCATGTCGAAAACTATTTTTTGTATTGGTAAATCTAAAAATATTTTGTATCATTATAATCTCTAACTAAGTCCAAAAGGAATTGCAGCCACTCCACTATGTTGTGTTGTGATCTCAATAATTGAACTTCATTGCCTTTTGACGCATGAAGCAAATGAGAAATACTATACCTAGTTAGTTTCGTGGTGCTAGCCAGGGCGAGTAAATATCCGCATGAGAGTTGGATGTATTAGACGATGACACGGGAGATTGAAACAAATCGCATATGATGCATAAAAGGAGTGCACCGGCCTCAACGTATGAGTTTGTCCCATAAAATTGTCCACATCCTCAGAAGATCTAGACCTGCAACCCTTGTTGTTGATCTCCCCGTGACAAGTCAAATGAAGCTTAACGTAACACCCCAAAATTCCCCAAGATTTAAACCGGAACTTCCTAAGATCGACCCCGTAGTTAGGTGGAGTTTAGCGTAGAAACCAACAAAATTTGTCTCGAATGACTCATCCAACGAGTCATGTGAGTTGTACTAATCTGGCCGTTAGGATGCACCGTTGAAATGAATTCAAGAATAAGGCCGTGTTTTGATACCACGGGAGGAGGAACGAGTCATTGTGGGAACAACGACCCGCTGATGGAATCGTGGTAAGAAGGCAAAGCCTAGGCTTCCTTAAACAACGAGCCAAAGGGACGGCCCATTGTTATATGCATGGGGTCTTACTAAATAGTTGTTGGTTGGTGTCTGTGGTTCCAGTTTCACCACACAGACGAGACAATGAGCCGTCAAGGAGTAACAATCCGTTGTATCGAATGTTGGAAGGAAATTGGAAGGATGGACCAAAGCAGGCAACGGAAGGTTGTAACGGGCCGTTGAGCTAGAAATGACCCGCGGGTGTCAATCGCCGCAAGGGCATAAGTGGTTGGTCCGGAAGGTGGGTGACAGAAGGAACGACGAGTCATTGGTTCTAGCAACGACCTATCATGTCGCTTGTTGTTTGGGCCACTAGTCAAGTAAACCAAGGTAACCAACGGATGGTTTTGATGGGTTGTTAGAGGAACTAACAACGCCCAATCGGTCGCTGTTTGGAGAAGTTGGAAGTGGTGAAGGAAATTCCAAGAACCTAACGGAGATATCGACGACAAGTCATTGAGGAAACAATGACTCGTCGGAGGGTCGTGGTTCTAGTTCGGTAATTTTTCAAGTTTTTCTCAGTGGGTATTTTGGTAAAGTCTCGATGCTTCCAAATTAAAGTGGCATCGCTTTGGGCTTCTCGACATGTTTTTAGGGTATTTTCAAGCCTAAACCCTCATTCTCCCTCAACTCTCCTTCCACTTTCCCTCAAGATCAAGGATTCACCAAGGTTTTCCTCCAAGCTTCGAGGTACTGAGGGGTTTCTTCTACTGTGTCCGTGGGCTTTTTAAAAAGGGTATTCCTTCCATCCTTGTTCCCCAAAATGTTTACTAAAAATTCGATTTCAACAAATCTAGAAAAGCATGATCTAGGGTTTGTGTGATGAGTAATTTCTTATACATTTTCTTGAATGCTAAAATCTATTGTGATTACGAATTAAATAAGAATATAAATTAATGTTTGTCTTGAATTGTGGGTTAGAAGATGAAATGCATGGAGTATAAAATGCTCCTTTTCATAAATGGCTTGAACTTTGAATGGGACATTATTATTGTTCACTTGACTATCGTAGTAACTCGTGTCCATGTTTAAATTATGTGAATATCGTATGATTATCCCTAATAACCCGGTTATGCCATTGATAAATGTGTTGAGATGAGTTTAGAGTTTATGGGCTTGATCAATTGAAAGTAAAATATGTATTTTCATTATGTTTTTGATGTAGTTGATTGGGTTTGAGGTGAATCTATGATAATGGCCTAATAGTTGCATCTCTCATGAATTGGAGTTAATTATGAAATGGGTCTTGTGAAATCTTGAAATGTATGTTTTTACCATGAGATTGTTATAATGTTGAGGTATGAGTCAAATGTAAGGGGTTTTCCGTAAATCTGCAACAAACGAAGTAACGGATCTATAATGAAGTAAGCATTGGACCTATGGACCATGCATGACCCTATGTTACATGTTGAATGAGATGAATTCGGAATTACAATATTGTGAAAGTATAATGCATAGTGTGAATCTAGGGGATGTTCGTTAGTGTAAGATGCTTGATGCAAATATTCATTTGACTCCATAACAAAGTGAATTATAATGATATATGATATGATATTTGCTGTGATCGTTGGGATCATGTTATTATAAGGTAGCCCTAATCCTTTCGAACGAATGTTGTATGATGAAAGTGGTAAATGTACTTGTCTCCCCGATTAGCCGTTGCATTTTAGATTGTCCTTAGCCGCCGATCTCTCATTAGCAGAGAATGTCTATCCAGCGCCGGATCTCTCACAGCAAAGAATGTCTTTCCTTAGCCAATCGAATCTCCCATTAGCGAAAATGTCCGTCTTAGCCATCGGCTCCTACGGAGAATATTTCCTTAGCCGAGAATATTTTTCTTGGTCAGCCGCTGACTCTTCTATATTAGAGAATACTCTCCCTTCGACGCGTTGACTCTCTCTAGACGAGAACGTTTCCCCTTCGACAATGTGAGACTCTCCTTCATTACCGTGATCTCCCCTTAGATAGTCAGGAACCCTCTATGATATTAGTCACGGCCTTGGTCCTCTGTATTGGTTTAGTTTGTAACCTTTGCACATCGCTTATATATGTTAGTGAATGCCCATAGAAGTTGTTTTACTAATATGTATATGTAAATTTATATAAGGTGGTTGTATCTCATTTTAGTTATGTTATCATAAATGTGTTTGATTTATTTCTTCTTGTATATTTGCATGATTTAGTTTATTTTCGCTTCCCACATACTTAGTACATTCCAAGTACCGACCGCACTCCTTGTGTGCTATATCATTATTTAGGTGTCTGTGACTCACTGTATAGATACGCTCGATCCTCCTCAAACTGCCATAGTGGTGAGTCCTCATCTCCGAGGACGTGGATTTATATTTTACATGTCTTTGTGTTTTATGTTTTCACACTTTAGGAGTTAAATTTGGTTCTTGTCCCAAGAACTCATCGCCTTATTAGCTGTTTTCTGTACTCTGTCCGCATACGTATTCACTATTCATTCCATAAGGCTTTCTATTAGATTCTTGCTATTAGCTCGCTTATTCATGTTGATGGTCGTTTATTGTTATGATATGTCATGATCATGCCATGGGTCACTTGAACCTTTCAGGTTCTCGGTCCTATGGAGTTATGCTAGGGTGTGAACTTGGCCGTGACAAAGATCAAAATCCATTCCTGGAAGAATTTGGGATCATCTTCGCAATTACATAGTCCCGCACTTAACGGAAACAACAACAGATCTTGATCATCATGGGATTGAAACTCACACAAGACGCTTAGTATTTAGCTTTAAATATATCCATATTCCTCATTTGTATCTCATCACAATTTTATTAAATCATTAGTTGTTACTATGAAACTCGCAACACAAAACTCATGTTCACTCATTACTCGCTTCTAAGTGACTTTGTTTGGATTACTACACCGAGAACGTGCTAATAATTTTGTTACTTTTTTTATTGTTAATTGTTTTAGCATTCACTACTTTCATACTTAGAAATAATTCAAATATAATATATTTCTTATGTAAAGAGACCAAAAAAATATTAAATAATTTAAATTTAAATATATTGCATCATGTATTTTAAGGATACAAATCATAATTAATAACTAGCTAATAACCACGCAACCAAAATTTCATGCAATAACTATGTTGAAATATTATATTATCGGGCCTTATCACTATAATAGCAAACTAAAATTTAATATGGATTTTCTTAAGGAAAAATAGAAAGTTTCAACGCTCACGTGTCAAAAAATAATTTCTTGTATTAGCAAATCAAAAATTATATTTTGTATCATTAGAAGTTCTCTAAGTATGAATAATAACTAAAAATATGTATGAGCATTTAACTACTCTAGTTAGCATTGAAGAAAGCTTTGAGAATAATAAACTTCCTCCTTTGCAAAAAAATCTTTTTTATTTTTTAACAAACAGAGGTTCACAAAATCTCGGGATTGGAGCAAATCTAAGGAAACACCTCTATTTTTATCATCCAAGGACTTTTCAAAAAACAAAAAATAAAATGAGAAAAGAAAATTCATTACTCAAATCTTTTGAGAATGTGAACAACTATGAAAATCCTGGGTTAAAGAAAGAAATGATTAGAATCTTGAAGTCACTTTTTTGGAAAAAGGTTTGATTTTGAGGGCATTGGTGTTTGTGGAGCAAGCTTATACATTTTGGATTCGAGTTTTGCTTCGAAAATGAGAAATAAATAGAGTACTCATTTTTTCAAGTCTTCTCTCTTTTTCTTTTTTTGATTCCATTGCTCAACTATTCATAATTTTCATTATAATCCTTATGATATATCAATAGTTATATTTAATCCCACATCAAAATAGCAAACTAAATTTAATACAACATTTTCTTGAAGAAAAAAAATTACACATAACTATTTTTGTATTGATAAATCACAAAAGTATATTTTGTATCATTAAAATCTCTCGAATTGAGCCCTAAAAAAGTATAAGCATTATTTCACTACTAAAAATTTCAGCTTGTTATGACCAATATACTCCAAAGTGGTTATATCACCGATATTGAGATAGACTCTCAAAAACAAGAGTATATGCAATCTGGAATATGACTAAAGATGGATGGTACAACAACAAAAAGGAATAGACTTTGAGATGATTGTTTCATATTTCAGTAGATAGAAGAGTTAAATTAGTAAGAAAACTTGCAAACATAAATCTCAAAGGAAATACAAGAAGAAAGGTGCTTAAAATCCTTTGTCATCACCATAATGTTCTAAAAGCCGAAGAAATTAAAATGAACAACTGGCGAAATTGTAATTAAAACATCTTGTCACTCGCCTAATACACCGATGCATGTACATCAACAAAATTAGCTCCCAAAAATGAAAAGGAATCACCTGATCCGCATAAAATTAAAAAATAAAAAAACTTAAAACAAATCATGTTTTCGTAGGGCCGTCACTCTAGAGGCTACTCATTTATATTTGCCTTTTACCTAGGTTTCTATCCATTGTATAATATTATTTTGTCTAGATCATCATATTCATCATACAATTTCATAACTGAACAATCATTGCCTGTGAAATTATATAGACAATGACTTGGAAAAAAAATATTATGTCCTACACTTCAGTTTTTAAAGAACTATGCCCCACTAGAAAGTAAGCACCGATTGTTCTATTATGCAATTCTATGTGAAAATCATTTTTCCTTTAGGTGAAGAGCCGAGCTCAAGGGGGACAGTTCTGAATGGGGGTGGATAGGTAATGTAGAGAGGATAAAATAACTTAACCGCTAAAATTGTTGAAAATGGAAAAACATGTCTTTTTAATAGTACATTCCGTTGTTTTTCTTGTGCAACATAATTTTGTTGATCGTAAATCTCAACATCTTCATTGGCAAGTCAGATCAACAATATGTTGGGAACTCACTCAAGCATAATCGTGGAGGAAGTTAAAACTTCTGTTTTATTGTAATTAATACCTTTGTCGCTTTGCTTGTGATCGGCTTCGCACCAAATATCATTTTGTTCATGATGAGAGATCCCGACATCTTTCTTAACAAAGCCGCACATACATTGATTCTCAGAATAAAAAATTATGGTGACTTGAAAATGCAAAGTCGACACAGATACGTTTCTTAAGTATAGAGTGAGAGATGAAAAAATACACTTACTTCAACCTGATTCATGAACATTTTTAGATCCTAAGATATATTCCGATCCTACAAACATTGTCATTGACGCTATCCAGTAGTTGCTCCAAGTTTAGCAATACCTTCTTCACCAAAATTTATAAAATTACATGATATATAATTATGTTAAGTAGGCATTTATAAATTGACTGATATTATTCTAATGTACAACCAAAAATTATTTTGAAGATAACGACTAACAGATCATGTCCAAACAGAAACTATACTTATTTCGACTACAAATTTGGGGTACGGCTTCTACTAATTTCTATTGTTCCCTCCCTCAAACAAAGAACAAACACCATCCAAAAAGAAAAGAAATAAACTAATATAAGCTCTGCAAGATGTATAAATTCTAATTAATTACCATAGATGTCTTTTTATTGTTCTTTGTCAAGTATCATCTTCCTCGACACATCCGCATTGATCCTTTCCCCTTTTTCTCTTCACTATCTACACTAATTTTATTCCGCATCATCTCGTTTCATTCTTCCCATCACCGTCTCGCACTAGATTCTTTTTTTGCATCATCTTCTTATGGGACTCCTTTTCTTTTCTTCCTCATTTCAATTTCATTCCAAAGATGTCATGAAATTATAAAAGAAGCAAGATCATCGAAGTATATATCTAAAATTAAGAATTCATGCTACCGTAAAATAAAACCTTTCCTCGATGGATTCAAAGTTTGAAGAAAAAATACTATAATTAGAACAAAAAATTCAATTAATTGGGGAGTGGAACCCCTACACAAAGTTTTCTACTATAATAAAACAAAATTAGAACATATCAAAATCTTTTACCAATTCTAGAAATATGGAAAAAGAATAAATGGATTTGGTTTTTCAAGAAAATTTCACTAGGATAACATATTTATCAAAAAAGATTTCTTTTTTTTTTTCAATCATGGTTATGTAAAACGTTTAGTCCTATAGCCCATATAATAACACATTAAACATAGATACTATTTCATAAACATGTGATCAATAGATGTTATGAACAAATCCAAATGAGAGATAGAACAACAAGTGAATGAAAGGAAAAATTCGAATGAAAAAATTAGACAGATTTCCAAAATCAAACTCACCATCACATAATTACTATCCTTCATCTTAAGAGAAAAAAGGGATTGAAGAAGAAAATCGCCGTCTCTCTCGTGTTTGTATGTCTCCTCTTGGCTACACAACTATTCAAAAAAGAAATAAAAAAAAAAGATCCATAAAGCGTAAGACTCTTGTTGGGCAAAGAGTCCACTCATAATAGAGAATATCTTAATCCATTTTGGATTCTATGTTTTTGCCTCTGAAAATGCGTGACTCTTGAGAAACAACACACGTTTTTCTTTCAAGCCTTCCCCACCCCCCACCCCCTTTTTTTTGGTTTTCATTCCTCAATTATTTAATAAATGGGAAAGAAAATACTAACTTGCGATTTAGATGATATATCCTCGTTAAAGTGGCACATATATATCGCTGTCGCTTAACAAATAATGCATATAGCAATTATCGCCTAACACCATGATATTTACCTTTATTAATTGACCTATATTTACTTTAATTAAAATCTCTTTAAAACTTATTCTTTTAATTTTAAAATGTCACCTGACTTTAAAAGATTACCTTGATTAATTTTTTACCCTCTAGACCCGACTCCGAACAAAAAATATCTCAATCACTCTTCTACTCGCCATTAAATGAGTTTGAAATGGATATTAATAAAAGAAGAATTGAATTAATTTTTTCTCACATTTTTATTTAATTAACCAATTAATTAATGAATTAAATAATTAGAAATTCAATTTTAAAATTAAAAAATTAGTTAAGTATTTTAAAATTCAATCTGTTAATGAAAATGGTAAATATGCACAATTTGTTAAACAACGAGGGTATATATACACCATTGCTAAACCGTGAGGGCATATATGTGCACCACTTTTAACGAGCAAGATATTCACTCTTAAATCCCAAAGTTGAGGGGTATATTTGCAACTTTACCCTTTTTAGTAAATATTAATTTTAGTCCTTACGATAAACAAACGTATATGACTCATGTGCTACAGCACGGCTTAGCGTATGAGTTTGTCCCATAAAATACCTTACATCCTCGATGGTAAGGGACCTGGGGCTAATCCTTGCCGATTCGGACAATCCAAAGCTGGATAGGCCGTTGACAAGCTCAAGACTACAACCATTCCTAAAGAATTTGAGATCCTCTTTTCAAATAGCTACAATCCTACACATAACGGAAATAATGTGCAAATATTGATTATCATGGGGGCTAAACTTACGAAAGACATTTCCTGTGGTTTAGCTTCAAATATATCTCTATCCCTCACATTTGTATCCCAATACAATTTTCACTAATCATTATGCTATTACTCGAATTTTAACACAAAGCTCTCAAGTTCACTCATTACTCACTTTCCCGGTGACTTTGTCGAAAACTACGCCGATAAAATATCAATATTTAATTTGTTACTTTTATCTGTCAATTGTTCTTTCATTCTTTATTTTAATTGTGCCCAACAAGAAATTTAGCATTGAAAATCCTATGGTTTGGTCATCTAAATCTATGTGTTCTTCAACCATATTAACAAATTCGCTTGTTATTCTAAATCACCGATTTAAGGGTAAATAGCTTAGCATTCACCGGGGAATCATGATAATTGCAATGTTGTTTTGACCTAATGTTTACTCTTCGCCAACTTGGTTTAGACTCTATTTTGCAATAGAAATTGTTGTCATTTATTGCATTGAAGGAAACATTTAGTTGAATGGAAAACAAGTTGACGACAAGGTACCCTTGAACGTGGAAGGTTTGACTAGCATCTACCCAATTTTGCAAGGACTAGTTTAAAAAGGGCATGTTTGCGAGGGCTTAACCCACGAGTTCAGGTGCTTCATGGAAATTGAAGGAGAGTTCAATAACAAGGAAATGAGAAACAAGAGTACACTTTGAAGACTTCTTTAATTTTTATTTGATTCGGCCCGTTATTAATAAATTATAATTTTATATATGAATAAGTATATTTATTAATCTTCGCCATTTGATATGTGCACTTTCTCATCCGCTTTTTACTTATGAATATTCATATATTTTCGCACTGCTTTCTCCTTATTCAAAGTAATAAACTTTAGAAACAATCTAAATATAATATATTTCTTAACTAGTTATCATATTTAATAACTAATAACTACGTAACCAAAAAAATTTCATACAATAACGATGTTGAAATATCATATTGTTAGTATTATCACTGTAATAGCGAATTACATTTAATACGAATTTCTTCAAAATAGAAACTACATTTAAATACCGATTTTCTTGAAGGAAAAAAATTATAAATGGAAGGAGGGTTAGAACTTTACGGTCACAAAATAATTTTTGTATTGGCAAATCATAAAATTATATTATGTACCATTAAAGTTCTGAATCAAGCCTCAATATTAAATTGCGACTATTCCACTATGTTGCGCTAGGATCTCATGAATTGAACTTCATTGCCTTTCGGTCGGGACGGAAAGCAAATGGGCATTGTATTGGGGCGCTTTAACGTGGGGAACATCTCTTGAATAAATGTTCATCTTTTTAAAAGTGTAACTCACGAGAAAGTTAAACTTTGTGCATCCAAAATGATACATTATTGTGATGTCACACGTAAATATTTCAAACTTGTTATGACTAACCTACTTCAAAAACGTTGCATAAAAAAAGATATACTTACTATGAAACAGAATTGCCAAAACATCAATCCAAAATCCCCTGATCAACTTATGGTAACACAAAACATAGCGATATACTAAATATTATATGAACACTCCTTTTCTATCTATTCGCTTCAACTTCCAAAACAATTTAACCAAAGATATGGTTTGATTAAAGTAGCTTAAGATCAAAGAGGATTGTAATCATATACGATCGATTGGATAATTTGAAGACAACTTCGTTTTAGGTGATGCACATTGAAATTTTGACGCTCAATTAGTGATTTCAGACTTCCATAATTTCCATAGATAGATGCTTCAATTATGATTCTCATAAGAACCAGAGACTTTCACAAGAGAAACTTCACCAGCTGCATTAGGATTGTCCCTCGAATGTTTCTAGCACAATTACCCGAGGTGGTCGAATGTTAAATCAAGATAATAAATCCCGAGCTAGAGTACCACCATTATCCACCTAAGAAAGAATAACAAAAACGCCAAATGTTAAAGAGGATCCGAGGTGTAAGGAAATCACTAAATAAGGAGAAAGAAAAGAACCAAATGATTAAGTAAGAACCTTGATTGTGATATTTGTAAATATGAATAAGCTTCGATCAAGCACAAAGCATGGGATACGAAATGTAATTCACTTAGATAGAGATGTTTCACACCGCTTAAGATGAAATGGAAGACTAGTTGGTACTTCTCCTTCACATGCAACCGAGAACTTGGAAGAAAATTCGAAATTACAAGATGACTTAAAGCCCAAATTAAAGATGTTATGAAGAACATTTACCTTAACACCATAGTTATCCAAGTGGAGATGTTTGAGAGCACAAAAAGACTCAAACATAGAAATGCAATGTTTTGATTCCAAGATATATAAGTGAAAATTTTGCTAGAAGGGATATATTTTTTAAATAGACAAATTTTATATTGCCCGTGAAAGTCGAAGGACTTCAACTTGGGAGCATTAATTTTTCAATGACGTCTCTTAACAAAGATTTCTAGGAAATGCCATGAGAGATAAAGCTTCCAAGAAACTCGTGACAAAATGTTAAGGTTACATAGTTTCAGTTAATTAACCTTCCAAATCCTCCGAAGGATGGCGGAGGAAGCATAAAACAATCTTCAAGAGTTAGATGCCTCAACCGCAAACATTTGAAAACGAAGAATGCAATTTGTTTGGTTGCTTCCTAAAATGGAAATTTAAGAAGAAGATCTTCAATGTCATTTTCATAAAGGAACCCTAACAACTTTCCAATATAAGGATAAACTCTCTTCCATATACGTAATATAAAGGATAAACTTCTTAACTGGTCCTTTGTGAAGGGTAAAAAATGTGGCATATAAATTTTCTCTGGCAACTGTATGTGTTTTCCAAAGTGTTCGATCAAGTGTCTAACCGTGGAAGTCTACGCCATTTATATCTCCATTTCTTTGATAAGATGCTTGTCCTCACAAATGTATACCTAGTAAAAGCAAATGTATCATAATATCATCTAATATATACTGTGAAGGTTTAACAATCTATCGAAAGGTAAAGTTCCACTATAATGTCCTTTGTCATCTGGAGGCATCATATGAGATGATAATAAGAGCCTGTAGACAATGATAAAGAAAAGAATGGTGAGGAAATTAAAGAGCCTGTAGATGATAAACTAGGTAATAAAGGCGCTTGTTTCGATATGATAAATTATGTACAATTGATAATCAATATAGGATATATTTTACATTTTAATTAAGAAGGTTACGTGATCTCGCAACGCCAACAAAGCAACATTAAAATACTCACAACAAGAATAAAATTGAAGGAATTAAAATACTCACAACAATGTTTTTTTCCTTAATAAATATTTATTCTCAAATTATTGAAGCTTACATGGTTTTTTCATCTAAGTCTAACAAATCAAAGTTATTGAACTGAAATCGACAAGAGAAAAATCGAATAATACCGAAATATTTAATTAGGTTAATTATTGGTATAGTATTTTATTTTGTAAAATCGACCCAAAAATACCGAACCATAATGTCTCAAAAATTATACCAAACCACCGATGAACACCCATAATCAAAAGATCCAGAGGATGGTAATATAACCAAACCAAGTAACTTCAAAGTCTCCAAACAAAAGTCGAACAAATTACTTAACAAGAATGTCTCAAAAATCGCATTCAAACCAATCAAATAAAACCAACAAGTAATTTCAAAGTTCTCAAACAATATGAAATAGTAAATAAGCTCCCCTAACAAAAGTATCACTCCATTTGTGTCCAAAAAGAGAAACCAAAAACCTTTTATCGTGAAAAACATCTTTAGCACCTACCATAATTAGAATTCGTAAATAAAGACTCTAACTTCAGATAGCTACCGTGAAAACAAATATCCTACGAAGTTCTATAGCCTAATTGATTGATTTAACTTCTTTTTGATATTATAATCGCACGAATAACATCTTCATATGAAAATAGCAAAATGACATAGGCATTTTCATATCTACTCATTCTTCGCTCACATTTCTTCATCTCGTATGATGATATTTATGTCAATTGTGTGTGATTAATAAACTCATGTGATCTTGTAATTCTATGATTTATTACAACTACTACTACTATTACTACGCCTCAATCTCAAGTTTATAGTCGTATTCGTGGAAGTAACAGAAATAATTACATACTTAAGTACTAAAACAAGAAAAGACGCGGAATGCTTGTCAAACACATCACATAAACTAGAACGAGGAGTACTTAAGTACTATAATAGTACCTTTTTGCTGTCTTTTGGGTTGGTTTTGTCCAACATCATCTTGTTGAATAGAAGTCTAAATTATTTTCATCGAAGGCCGCACACACACTAAATGCGTCGAAAGGTAAAACAACAGCCCCCAGGTTAATCCATGTTGCAAGATGGCAATATTTCATATTCAAAGTGAAAAGAATAATAACTTACTTCAATGGACGATTCATGAGAACTTCTATATTCTATATTTGATGGTCCAAAGGAAATACCTATCCCCGTATTTCAGTGACATTCTCCATAGTTGCTCCAGGTGTAGCAGTTTAATGTGGAAATTATATTCTGGATGGTCATCTGTAACCAACCATAAATTATTTGCCATACAACAATAACTAATTAGAAACTGGAATTGAATCCATATGGCCTCATCTCATTCCAAAGACTCAATCATTTGTCTTTTTACGAATTTTTTATATTAGAAATTCTCTTAAATATCACATTATCCTTTACGCTAACATACGCCTTGCACTTTCTTCGCTATGATTTGAAAAGAAACTTGACAAGTGATGATACTTCTATTATTATGGCATTGGAACTAAAACATCAACAAGCTAAGCTGTAAAAGTATCACGAAAGCAATATGTTATTTAATTTCTACCGTGCACCCACCACAAGTTAATGATGATATTGAGAAGGTAAATTTCTGAAACTCCCGCCAGGTCTTCGATTAAAAGGACTTCGCTTTTGACGAAGAGACGCAGTTGAATGTTCCCTTGGTGAAGCCTAACAAGATACAAATTATATCGAATCTCGACTCGCGTCATTGCACGGCCAAGTTCAATAAAGTATCTCCCTACATAAATGATTTATTGCTGGATTGTCCGTATTACTCTATAAGGACTCCTCGATCATCCACATTCGCATTTTGGTGCAGACCTTTCAAGTCCATTCCAAATGTAAAGCCAACCACCAAATGTAACAGACATCTTAGAATATGTATGACAAGTTCTTCGAGGGGCATCTAAAAGATGTAAACCCAAAAGTAAGAAAGAATAGTAAATTTGTGTTTGTAGCCTCAACACTAGTTACCGGCAACAACGTTCTCCACTTCAATATTTTAAGGAATTGGTAAGTAGTTAATCAAACATATTTCGGAGCTAGAACTTTAAATTTGACTAATCTTTGAAGCGCAATTTATGTAGCACTCCGAGAGTAAATTTGACTAATCTTTGAAGCTAAATTGAATTAGATCAACTCAATGTTTTAAAATTATAAGTTATATATATTCAAAATAATTAAAAGTATTATAAGTTGCAAACTGCTCATACTATGATTGAAAAATACATTTTAAAATATTGGTGAAACTAAGCATAGTTTTAATTAATATCGAAAAAAGATGTGCAACATAAACACTTTGAATGTTGCTTCAATGTGACAAAAGACAAGACGCATGTTTGCGTAGGATGCACACACATATGTGTATTTCGATAAAAGAACTACAAGGTAGGTCAATTCGCATCAACTTACTCCATGAGTACTCGGGCAGATCCCACGCCTCGTGCTATGGCTAGCGCGCACCCGTGGTGTGAGCAAATACAAAAGTCATGGAATGAGTAAGTAACTCATAGCTCAAATAAGCATTTGGTGAGTTAATATATAGAAATGTAAAGATACAAAGTATAATTTTTCACTTCCTCCGCGACCAAAGAGATCAAAACACTTTCACTCAATATTTTTTTTTCATTCATATAGTTAAATTAATAGAAACACATGATTAGAAAGTATCCAAATGCATGAAACAACATAAATGTAAGCTCATTAAACTCCGGGAAGGAAAGTGGATGAACTACCATTGGATGACATGTCGGAGATGTTGCAAACCGTATGCAAAGTATTACCATGTTGAACATCTAGTTAGTGTTAAGTCTCCAATAGGGGAAAATATTATAAATAATAAGAGAAAAGAGACAAAATTAACTTAGGCCGACCCGGGATGAAAGCTCGATAAGATAAGAAAAAGGAATAAGAAAACTCCCGTTGGCTAGAGATATAAGTTTATTCATTTATAACTATACTAAATATGACATATTAAGTGTATAAAAAGGATAGTGCATGAAGAAATGACTTCATCATCCTTTGAAGTATTTTCCCTAATAGATTTAGACGTTGTTATTCAATTGGCATTCAATTCAAAAGAGCTATGTCTTATTTCAAATTTCATACTCTCCTCGACATGACATGACAATAGATTAAAAAGTGAGAATGCAAGGAAAATCACATTTTTAGCTTTAAACATGCACAACGTATCACACAAATTTCTTTTTTCTTAATTAATATAGGTAATGGGTTTCAAAATTTTCATCCTACTAAACAAGTGAAGTCCAAGGGGAGGTAAATTTAATATGATTTCAGTCAAGTTGCAAATTTACAACTAGAGCTGTGAGGAACTTAAACAAAAACAAGTACCTACCTGATTGCTAATGCACAAATTGTGTGTTTGAGAATCTATAGTATCTCGATCATCATATCAATGCCTTCATATTCATGGTCCTTAGAAGCTTCACCAAGCAGGAGCCATTTTCTTTCAATAGCGTAAGCACTCAAGGTGTATATGAGATCTGTCCTAAGCATCAATGTGAGAACAAGTTTACAATGAGAAATGGAACTAAATCAAGCAACAATTAAAGAGAAAGTAAATATTTTTCAAGAGCGTATAGCATAGTCTTGCATCCATAATTAATAATTTTCTCTCGATAAACTACCAACCCGTCTACCATACAAATGGAAAGAAATTAACCTTTTATTCGAGGTCTAGTTTCATTCACTTTAAATTCCTAACATCATATGTTAGGAATTCTAATGTCATTAAACACCAATGTGAGACTTTTCATTCTTCAACATCCCACTCATGCCCAAAGGTTAGATATCCGGAGCGTGTACTTAATTTGTGGGCCCAACATCTGGTGAGATGGGTCTTGATCTGACACAATGTAAAGAAATGTATCTGAGCCTAACTAAACCCCAAACGCCATTTTATGAGGGAAGGATTTTCCAAGTACATATAAGAAGATCACCCAACTCATTAACCACTAATATGAGACTTTTTTCATTCTTCAACACTAAAATGCGGGAATACATGAAAGTTAAATGGTTTGGGTAGACATACATATATATATGGGAAGAAACCGCCTCACTAAATCATAGAGATCAATAGTAAAATAGAAAAAGCTTCAAATATATGATTCGTCCTCAACATCGATGTGAGAATAGTAATTTACAATGAGAATGAAACTCAACAAAGAAACAACTGGAGAGAAATTAGGAAATAATTTTTTGGAGACAGATATACGTAATAGTCTCACGCTAGAATTTAACAAGCTTACTTCCCGCTTAACCAAAGAACTGAAAGAGTTTCATTATTTCCAGCTACCAAAGTAAACATTTTATTCGAGATCCATTTTTGTTCACTTTAAGTCTTGCAATTAAATGGAAATATTTCACATTTCCGCAGCTTGTTAAGAATCTAATAATGCCCCGCTTGCTTACTCACACACATTAGTAAGTACGTATATGCACGCTTTGTAGTATAAATGAAGATAAATAGATCTTATTGGAATCTTTCTAAGGCATATACAAGTGTTTAGCTAGTATGAAAGGTGTACACTTTGTGGTAAGTAATAAAATTATTCAACTAAAAAAAAAAACTCAAACAATCATTTAAATTCATAAATCTAAACAAAGATACATTTTTTGCATTTAAGTTGAGGCAGTTATAAAGAGACCAAGACTACCCAAAGCAAGTAACATTTAAATACTCATAATTTGAAAATTGAATGAATGTTTCAAGAATACCAAACCTGCAAAATAGTATAAGATCATCGTTAATAAGTTAAAAAGAAGAAAAGTTTTTAAATAAAGTGAATTAAAAACCTCATACCTAATGCATACACGTTTGAGTTAGGAAACAAAACTATAGATAAAGCCATTCACAAGCCAAATTCATCAAGAAAAACAACCAATTCATGAAGTTCTTTCACTCTATATATGACTCGATCAAATGAAATTCATTTCTCAATCAAAGAAAAATATCAGAGTATACGCCCCGCCATAAAGACTCAATGCTAGCTATCACACGAAAATGACAATTCATATCATATCTCGATTTTAGCATATGCATGATGTGCCTTTCGAATCTAAAAGACATTTTCTGAAGTAATTAACAAACTAAATTGCCTAAAAGAAAATCTCTTTAAGTTTTGGATACAGAGTCGAGATTGATAAATTTAGAGAAACACTAAATTTTATCATCCAAATAATTCAATGACATCCTATATGGGGGGTTTCTATTGCATAAACTAAAAAGGTGTTCTTATTTCGAACTCATAAAATAAAGATACAAGAAATCAAGACTTCGTGAATGTAGTCTCGAGTTTGAATCTCTCGTAATCCATTTTTGATTCTCGCTCTTCCGCACACTATACGAATTCAAGTTTGCATCAATAAGAAGCAAAGAGTACTAAGAGCTTCACGGATGGCCGATTTTTGATATTTTAGCTTTAAAAATGCTTTAATGAATTTTTTAAATTTTAAAAAAACACCGCAAACTGCTTAAAATCTATTCGTACCAAATAGTGCTTAAATTTTAAAGAAAAACAAACACTTAATGTCCTAAGGTCTCGAACTATTCCGTATCTGTGCCTCCACAGTGTAAACAAATGAGGCCTAATAGGACCCCGAAAAGTTAAAAATGCCTTCTTAAAATGAAAAATTACATAAAATAAGCATCTAAGAATTTAATTATAAAATTTAAAAAACAAAAAAAACCAAAATAAATAAAAAAATTTTTTATTTTTTTTGTTTTTTTAATTTTATATTAAAAGTACACACTTTATTTTGAAAAGTGGCCATAAAATTCTGGGAAGTAGATCATATGTGCTAATATTTAGCCCATTTTCAATGAAAAGTTTACAAGTTTACCTTCTCTATGTATCAAAATATATTTTCTTCCTTTAATTTCCTCTAAATATTTTCCTTTTTCAAGACGTCTATCTTCCTTAATACATTATTTTCCTCCTTCCTTATCAAAATATATTCTCTTCCTTTTTATTTCTCTTAAAGAGATATTATTTTCTCTTTTTTTAAAATTGTCTATTTTTCTTAATACGCCGCTTCTCCTCCTTACTTAGCAATTTTGCTCCATACTCTGTCGTAGCACACACCTCTCTCGAAATTTTCGCATTATTCTTCTTTCAAAAACTCAAAATAGTTTGTTAGATTAATCAAGCTTGCTCCATCTTCTCGTTCGCCCAGAAACTATAGTGAAAGTAAAAATTTCTCCTTCTTCACCATATTTTTTATCACCATTATATGTTTGAAGATGAAGAGGATTGAAACCTACAACATCTACATCTTTAAGAAGGCAAAGAAGAGCACTCAAACCTACAAGATCTATATCTTCAAAGGTGTTCAAGAAAGCTCATCGTGAATATTTTTGAAAAATTGGCTGTAGAGTCTCTCTCAAGAAAAGAAGATCATTGATTATGTGATAGCGATGTTATGAAAATTCAATTATTTTGTATTAATTTTACTATTTTTCATTAGTAGTAGAATTTTTATTATATATTGTATTACTCTTATTTCACTATGTATTGTATGAATAGTATTATATAATATTGTATGTTCACCTTATTAGATAATTTTTATATATATGGAATGAATATGGAAATTGATTTAATTAATTTTTTTATACTATGTTATATATAAACATATTTT
The DNA here is from genome assembly GCA_018107945.1 of Datura stramonium. NCBI lineage: Eukaryota > Viridiplantae > Streptophyta > Magnoliopsida > Solanales > Solanaceae > Datura > Datura stramonium. The sequence continues at coordinate 31,684 of JACEIK010007345.1, forward strand.
GGAGTATGGATTGTGTATAAAATATGATATATCTAATTAATCTAAGTGATTTTTATTTTTGGGGTCTAAATTTTATAATTTATTTAAGGTGAAAATTATTTTCACCGCCCAACTTCTTTAAAAATAAAACTTCCCCTCAACTTTGAAACAATAGACATTCTCACTCTTTTATCCTAATTGACTTTCTAAAATATTTATTTTACCCTTTGTTATTTGGCAAATTCTCTATTTATGTAATACCTTTTTATATTGTATATAATATTTATTTTTTAACCTAGATATTTATAGTTTCTTATTTAAATTCACTAACATTATAAGTAGAACAATACTTTTATGAATTTATCACAAAATCTAATGCTATTTAGTTTATTATTATTATTATTGTTGTTGTTGTTGTTGTTGTTGTTGTTGTTGTTGTTGTAATTAAAATATTATATGCATTAAATGTGTATATATGTACGCTTTTATACTGTTGTATTTATATTTCTCCTCTTCTGTCTCTGATATATATAAATAAATAACATTTGATTGTTATTATTGTAATACTCCATAAATTATAATTTAAAATTAATTTATAAAATAACAATCTTAACTGTCTTCATTTTATTGACTTTTCGTATTTCATTCATTGAAATATATTTATAAAATTATTTTTTATTTATTTTATTTTATTTGTATAAATAAATATTAGAGTTTTGTAGATACACTACAGTAGGGGGTGGGAATTGGGTATTCACTTTAATTGGGAGGGGTCGTGGGTCGTGTTAATTAGGGTAGGTAGGTTGAATGAGTATTTAGATGGGTGATTTTTTTAATTGATGTGACCAAATAAAAATAGGACATGTGTCCAATTCGATTTTTAAATTACATATTAGATCGGTTAAAATAATGGAATATGAGCTATTTGAGTAACGCAGTAGTAGCATCAATGAGCCCAACTTTTAACCTGATGGCATGATGAGCCTTTTCCAAAGTCGGACATATTTGAGATTTTTCCCTTTTTAAATAACAAATTTAATTTTTTTAATTTTTTTATTTATTTTGGTTTTTTTTGTTTTTTATTAAAATAAATAAAATTGAGTGACTTTTCTACCTAACTTTTCATAGTTAAATGACCATTTGAGTTATCTACTCAACGTATCTTTTGTAAATGAAATTGGGAAAACATTTAAGTGCTTGACTTAAAGTGTGTCATAACAAATTTCCGATTTTTAAAGTTTGTCAAAATATAAGTAGTTTTAATTTACCAAATATTTAATAAATTTCATTTTTCAAATTAAGTTAGGAGTTGTAATGTCATTAAAAACCAATGTGACACTTTGCCTTCTTCAACATTCCACTTCATGCTCAGGTTGAACATTTAGAGTGGACACTGAATTGGGAGTCCAAATATTTGGTGAAAAGGGTCTGACATAAATGAGAAATGGATCTTGAGCCTAACTAAACCCCAAAGGTATTTTATGAGCGGAGAGTTTTCAAGTCATTAACCCCTAATATGAGATTTTTTCATTCTTCAACACCAAATGCCTAATACATTAAAGCTAAATGGTTGCAGACATACATATACATATGAAGAAACAGCCTCACTAAATCATAGAGATCAATAGTAAATTGAAGAAAGTCAATTTTAAGAGATTCATCCTCAACATCGATGAGAATAGTAATTTACAAAGTGAGAATGAAACACCACAAAGCAACAATCAAAGAGAAATTAGTAAATACCTTTTGAGACATATATAGAATGGTCTCAATGCCTAGACTGCAAGCCATTTTGAGATCCAATTTTGTTCACTTTTAAGTCTTGCAATTAAATGAAAATATTTCATTACTTCGGTGAGCTTTTTAATAAGTACGTATAAGACACAGCTTTGTAGTATAAAGGAAGATAAATAGATCTTATCTAAGATCTTCTAAGACATATACAAGTGTTCTAGCTGGTATGAAAGAAGGTACAACTTATGGTAAAAAGTAAAATTAATCAACTAAAAAACTCCAAAATAACCGTAGGAATAAACAGGATATATTTTGCATTTTATGTTGAAAATTAATCAACTAAAAAACTCCAAAATAACCGTAGGAATAAACAAGATATATTTTGCATTTTATGCGGAGAATGTTATGCACAAAGACCACTAACAAAGTAACATTCAAATACTCATAATTGAATATCAAACCTACAAAATAGTAAATGTAAGATCATCGTTAATAAGTTAAATAGAAAAATTCTAACATGTGAGCAAAACCCCATCTTGACGTATACATTTTGAGTTAAAACCCTTTACATTCCGAGTCGTATACATATAATGCACAATACAATAGATAAAGCTAAATTCAAATCCAAAACATCAAGAAAATAACCAATTCTTTTCTTTATTCTATGACTTAATGAGATCAAATTAAATGAAATTCATTTGTCAAGTAAAGAAAAATATGGTGAGTACGTCCATGATCAATGCTATCACACACAAAAAAAATGACAAATTATATCATGTCCGATTTTAGCATATGCATGATGCCTTTCGAATCTAAAAAGCATTTTTCTTGATGCATTGACCCTTTTATTTATGTCAAATAGATCAAGAAAAATCAGATGGAATAGAAAGATTCTCAACTCCCAAGTAAAGAACCGTTATAACAAACTAAAATGCCTAAAGGAAAATCTCTTTTAAGTTTTAACAAAGTCGAGATTGATAAATTTAGAGAAATACTCAATTTTATCATCCAAATAATTAATGTCATCCCAATATATGGGGTTTTAATACAAACTAAATGCGTTCTTGTTTCGAACTCGTAAAAAAGATACAAACGTTGTTAGAAATCAAGACTTCAAGAACTCAAAATCAGATAGAATATAATAGAACAAGGAAACGAGCTTTATCAAAAATCCAAAAAAAAAAAAAAAAAACTCATCACTCAATTCACTAAAATAAATTGTAAAATCACTATAAAAAATAACTTGAAAAAAAAAAGAGAGACAAGAAATGTAATGCCTAGAAGGAGAGAAAAGTTGAATGTGAAGAGCAAAGAGTATATATGTAGGCATATAAATTATTAATAATGTGAAGAGTTGAATGTAGCCTCTGAGTTTTAATTCCCGTAATCCATTTGGATTCTCGGCCTTCTTTCACACTATACGAATTTCAATTTTGAATCAATAAGAAGCAAGAGTACTATGAGCCTATTTGGACGGCTTATTTCTATTATTTTAGCTTAAAAAATGCTTAAAAGAATTTTTTTAAATTTTACACAAACCCTACAAAATTACTTTAAAACTATTTGACTTAAAGCACACCTATTCGACCAAATAAGTGCTTAAATTTCAAAGAATACAAATGCATTTAATGGCCTAAGGTCCAACCATTCGCATTCACAGACTCCATTAAGTGCAAAGAAACAAGGCCTAATAAGGACCGCAAAGTTAAAAATGCCTTCTTAAAAACAAAACTTAAGATAAAATAATCATCTAAGACATTTGATTATAAATATATCAATACTTTTAATTACTTACTAAAATCAAATATTAATTACAAAAATAACAAATTTTATATTAAAAGTAATGTATTTATTATTTTTGAAAAGTGGGCATAAATTCGGGAAGTAGATTATATGTGCTATTTTTTAGCTCCATTTTCACGAAAATTTATAAGTTTATCTTCTCTCGTGGTAACAAAATATATATTTTTTTTCTTTAATTTCTCTTAGAATATTCTCTTTTTCAAGATTGTCTATCGTCCTTAATACACTATTATCCTCATTCCCTTATCAAAATATATTCTTCCTTTAATTTCTCTTAAAGATATATTTTTCTTTCTTCAAAATTATCTATTTTCCTTACTACATTGTTTCCTCCTTCCTAGTACTTTTCGCCCATTCTTGCCGTAGTACACGCTCCTCAAATTTTCGTTGTTCTTTCAACAACCGAAGATAAATCGTTAGGTTAATTGTTTGCTCCATCTTCTCATTCTACATAGAAATCATAGTGGAAGTAAAATTTCTTCTTCGCATCATATTTAACATCACCGTTGTATGTTTGAAAGATGAAGAGAACCTAAACCTACAAGATCTATATATCTTTAAGAAGGCAAAGAAGAACATTCAAACTTACAAGATCTATATCTTCAAAGTGTTCAAGTAAGTTCATTTAGATTATTTTTGAAAAATTGGCTTAGGAGACTTCCCCGAAGAAAAAGAAGATCATTGATTATGTGATATATCTAATGTCACGCTCCAAACATAGGCCCAAATCGAGACAAGGGATATGGAACCTCGAGAGGCTCCAAGTCGACCCATGGAATGAACGTAACATCTAACTCGTTCAAATAAAATGGAAGATCAACAAGAATAACATAGCGGAAGTATGAACATAACATAACATCTGAATGCATACATAAGTTTAAAGTTGAGGACATCTATGTCGAGAAGCCTCTAATACTAACGAGTTGATGGGACAAGACTAATTAACGCTTATTGTCCGAAAACTGAAAATACGAAATACAACTAATGAGAAGGGCCCTTGAATGATGAGGACTTACCAACTCTGGGCCGAGGAAAGTTAACTCCGGAATCTGACTGTGGCGGCGGGACTGAGCCTCGACACTTGAACCAGATTACAAAACGATACAATATAGAGTATGCAATTAGTACGTGAAATATACCGAGTATGCAGTGGTAAGTAAAACCACTAAGTGTGAAATCATAAATAATGCATATTATAAAGCATAATCAAGACAGATTCTCGAGAGTAGGGTTTGCATGCAATTTTCCAAATCATGATCAAACACTATACCTTGAATCCAATGACCCAAAGTCAAAACCTGGAGAATCATGAGTAAAACTAAACATCGGGTCCAAACCTCATGGAAAACTTAATATCAAGGCATTGATGTACATGAATAATCGAAATCATGAGGAACAATGGGAGACTCTCAATATAACCTACATTACAATGATAGAGCTTACGTGGGTCCCACTATCACACTCAAGTGGGCAGAGCCGTCCAAAGCTTTTCCACGTGGCTAAGGACGCTACCATGATATCGATATCGTCGAAGGACCCTTGGGGTAAGGGAAGCTCACAAGGGAGGTCCCAAATAATCCAACTTACTTACGTTAGCGTTGTTTTGAGGCAAGGTTGATTGACTCTAGCTCTACTAAAGATGAGCTACTCCCAAAAATATGCATATGTTCTCCATTATTTTTCAATGAAGTCAACCATTGTCTAGAGACGAAGATGTCTCATAACATACATACATAAATCTAAATCATCCATGAGGAGTCTTGGCTAAAACCATACCACAAGATGAAAATAATGAGTCTAGACTCCAAACCCATGTGGTAAGCTAATTAAGAACTATAAAACATATTTGATCATATGGGCTCGCCCAATACTTACACATGCTTGAATTCAACTTGATTCACTTTGAAAACATAAACATAGATATGGGTATTTGTAATCATACTTTCTTCATAAAAATTTCATCATATTTGAACACACATCTCATGGATCTCAACTTTTATGATCTTTCATGGATGGGCATCATACTTTAGAAAACTTGAAAGCATAATTTATAATTTAAAACATTGTAAAATTCAAGCCATTTATCATAATTATTTAAAACATGCTTAGATCATACCCATGATTGAAACTTGGGAAATTCACACATTGGGTAGAAACCCCATAGATTCATCAATTAGAACATTTATGAATCGAAAGAGGGAATTGGGCATGGTTGTGGATAATTGCCCCCATTCATAGCCTTACATACTCCGAAGATATCTCGATTTTACCACTTCCTTGATAGCCCAAAGAGAATTGAAGAAGAACCTTTGAAGAACTAGGCTTGATCACCTCTCAACCCTAAGCTTGCATGCATGAATTCGATATCTTAGAATGACTTAACTCTTCTTAAAACACTCTATTCGAGCTAAAAACGACGTAGTTTAGTCCTTAGGTGCACCCTGCATAATGCTGCCCATTAGAAGGCGACACGTGACTTCGATACGAAAAAAGGAAGCTTGACGCGTATGTGAAAAAAACCCTTAAGTTGGGTCAAGTGAGTCCAAGCCGCAAGGGCTAGCGCAATGCGCTAGCACTTAGGCAAAGATGGCGTGCCAGCCCCTTGCCACCTTGAGAGGCGCAAAGATGCGGTGAGGCCGGGCGCAATGGCCAGTGCGACGCGCATCCCTTTCCGTCCCGACCTCACCTATATATAAGACCCTCTCTTTTTTATTTTAATTCATTTTCAAAGTTTGCTTCGCCGTAGAAGGATGAAAATGAAGATTTCAAGCCGATTCTCATCCGACACAATCAAACACCCGGCCCAAACTCAAATTAACTTTAGGTATCGAAGTTCTCAATCTATAGGGAGAATTACGGAGTTATTTTCAAAATTCTCCCCCGCAAATTGGAACCCCACCAGAAAAAGCACAAAATTTATAAATTGATTCCTAAGTGATCACAGTTTATGGTAGCATTTCTCCCTTCTAAACTCTCGAAATTATAGGTTTTCTACCGTGTTTTACGTGATTGAATTATAATTGCTAAGGTATTAAAAGTTGCTGCTGATTTTGCCGAGTTTAGTATTAAAATTAGACCCATTCTTTCAAGAGATAGTTGGCGCTGGGAGGAGCCGCGTTGAATGCTATTGAAACTCGACTGCTACTTGGGAAACATTAATCGAGGTATGTTAAGGTAAATTCCTTTCACAAGTTAGTTTCTAGCATTGTACTACATCTAAATCCCAAAGGAGAGATCTAGAAGTATTGTTTGTAATTCGCCGATACCAAGGACAATGAGTATATACATATATGTATTACGTTCAAATTATTACTCGTAGATTGTGATTAGACATGTCAGGTCACCGTTTTCTATAGACTAAGAATGTGCATGTTGTGATTAGTCAGCTAGAAAATGTGTGGAAGATTATATTGCGCATCCCATGTCGTGAAGAGCAGTGTTAAGAGGGATACATGTGAGAAACATCATAGAAACTTATTCTCCGCTCACTGTGTTAGTAGAGTTGGATGTTTTTTTTGTCTGGCCTAAACCTAGATGTTGTGGATAATTAATGGGCTTGAGTTAATAAGTTGAATAGGCATTGGCGCTGCTAGGTGATATAACTACAAGTTTGGCGCCCGTGTTGCCGAGCACACCCCAGCCTTTGGCGTACCCTCACGCCTGTGGCTAGCACTTGAGATAAGATGACCAAACTTTAGAGTTAGCGATATTAGGGTTATCTAGTGAACCGAGGACACCGCCACCTAGTTAGCCACTACCAAGATTGTTAGTTACAATTGACCTAGTATTCAAGTGTGCTGCCGTGAAGCCAACTCGTTGTTCGCCAGACCAAAGGTACCCTAAGGAAGGGGACCTTATTAGCGCTAGGAGGCAGGCCAACAATTCCGGCCTATTCCTATGTAAGATATTCGTGCATGGATTGTCGTGAGTGTCTAGGTTTATATAAACATATCTACAAGGTTAGGGGTCAGTCCGTAAGAGTCATTAAGAGATGAACATACCAAGTTAAGGCTTAAGGAACTAGAACCATGTTAGCACAGTATTGCTTCCGTGCTAAGACCATCACAACAATTGGGAATAGAGATCGAATCGCCAAAGGGGCATATCTCACGGGGTAGGCACTCTACAAACCCTTTCCAAGGAAAGGAACCAAGTGATTAGTCATCCGCGAATCTACGCTGTCTATGAGTTATAATTTTTCAAGTAGGATATCCGTAATATTGTTAGGCCACCCAAACACTTATCCAATTTTAGATCGTTAGGAGATTATGACCGCTACTGTGATCCTCCGATCGATACTGTGTGCACTCCAGGGTGTGCCTACTAGTAGCCATACAATTATTCTATGTGCGAGCCGAAGTCGCGTTAGGCCCCGAAGGGCTAGATACACCTTTTGAGTGCTATATCGAGATTTTAGTATAGACCTCAGGTGGGTTTCCTACTTAGGAGCTCCTTTCTCGGTGACCACCCCAGAGTTACTAACCGTGTTGTTGCTCGCCCGGGGCTAGATGACGCCGCTCCAAGGGAGCAATATGCCATTCGCGAGGGACGAAGATGAGGTCTCGATGTCCTTATACAGTCCATTCCATGCTGGACTATTATTTCTACGTCAGACTACAAGATACCCCCTTATCGAGCCCGGTGCTCGGGTGCATGATTCGAGTCCACCCGACTCGCACAGCCACATGCGTATCAAGAGCCGAGGGCTCATTTGCGACCTAAGGGATCGGGAAGGTCGGGCTATAACACCTATAGAGTCATAGAAACCTATTAGGTATATAGATTGAAGTTTGCTCGCAAAGGACTTATGGGGTCCTGAGCCAGTGATTCTTTGTTGATTGTATCTTTATGGCTTATGGGGCCCTATAGGTTCTTGTTTGTATTCTGTCGCTAGTTATAACTTATGGATGTGTAGTCAAGATGTCTTAGCTCATGTATATATATAGTGTTTCATAGATGCAGATTACGAATAAGTCATCTACAAAGTTAAGTGTTCTACCCCTCTTGCTAATACATTTTCAATTTTTAACAGCTTCCATTCAACTTTATGACTCGCCTTCTTTACATATTTGGTACATATTGTACTAACTCCCCAATTATGAGGCGTTGTATTACTTTGCCTTCGTGTTTAGACAAACAACATTTAGGATCTTCTGTAGTAGCTGTCTGTAGTCCACGCTGGGCCAGCTCCTTTCATTCGGAGTTTCCAAATAGTTGTGGCAGATTTCGGTATTTTAGTTTTTTAAAGTTTTGGGTAGGCCTGTGGCCCCTGTCCCAACCACTATTTATATTCTGAGGCTTATGGTACCACAAACATCGCCGGCTAGTTGTATGTTGGCCGTTAGCCTTAATCAGTTATAAGCCGCATACAATGGGTGGGGCCTAGTATAGTAGCTTGTTTCCATTTCTGATATAACTAGATAGCATGGTGGTCTTCACTGCCCCGCATAGGATTCCTTTTGTTTCCTCGTTGGTTAGCTTTTTTTTATTTACAGGTGGCTATACTACTTTAATGGGCCGAGGTCGTGTTCACAACTGAGATATAGCTCATTGCTTTCTTGAATTGAGTCGCAGCATGCACTAGACGGGCATAAGCCCAGCCAAGTTAATCAGATCCCAAAGGTGGCACTAAAGCCGCCATGCCTCCCCAAGATGGGGCATGACATTAGGAACTTAGAATATGGAAGAGCCCTTAACAATTAGCAGTGAAAAACATACTACTACCCCAATGAAGGACTGGATGGATCGCCGTTGACCATTTACCTGTGGTCACCAATCATTACCGTCATTTCCACATTTCGCCGGGGTCACCACGGGGGACACCACGACTCGTGGTTTATTCGATGAGTCATGGTGATGACCCCTCACCAACACCGTATGCTTTCCTTCTTCCTTCAACCATCTTTGACCACGGTGACCTAATCGGGATCAAGGGGGTAACCACGAATCGGGTCACACCCGTGATCACCCCAAACTAAAATTTTCAAACCGTCTCAAAGCGTTCCTACTCGCAGTCGCTAACGACTCCGTGGTGTTCCCGACGGTCATTGACCACTCCGTCCCGTGACCTAGTGTAGAAAATTTTGTTTTCCGATTCAACTCAATTGTGTCTAATCTATGTGGTTTTCTGGTATTATAATATCTCCCCTTTAGAAACATTCATCCTCGAATGTTGAAAACCATACGTAAAAGCGTGAGAAATGCAATCATCACTCAAATACCGAACATACATGTTAAAAACCGATGAGTGACTCGACTCGATTTGAACTAAGGACCGAACCACCCCGAACTACACATACATTCATTAACATGAAAGAAACCGGGTACATGAGTTGAATATGAAATCAATAGAGAACTAAGGAGGAAACCGATACTTCAAGATGAAGCCGAGCTCTAAGGGAATAGATATGGGTATTTAGCCATATATCTCGCTTCGCTTCCCATGTAGCTCCCTCAACATGCTAATTCCTTCATAAAATCTTGACTCGAAGCTACTTTATTTCTTAGCTTACGAACCTGACGATCCATTATTAACACCAGACCCTCTTCATAACTAAGGTCAGTTTTTCACACCAACACTCCGCCCATCGAACAACTAGAGCCGATCACCTAATCACTTTTTTAAGAGAACACATAGAAAAACTCGGATGGACTAAAGCTAATTCTAAGGGAAAATCCAATTCATATACTATCTTGCCAACCCTTTCACAATCTCGTGAGGTACTCTCAACATAACGGGATGAGTTTCCTTTCTTTTTGAACTTCAATCACTCCCTTCATTGGAGACACCTTTAGAAACACCCAATCATCGACTTCAAACTCAAGATCCCTCCTCCTCACATTCACATAGGACTTTTGGTGACTCCGAGCCGTTTTCAACCCGTCCCTTATGAGCCGAACCTCTCCATAGCCTCATGGATTTGATTTGGTCCTATCATTGCAACACTCTTCACCGACTTCAAAACCAACCAATAGGCGATCTACATCTATGCCTGTGAGAGAGCCTCAAATGTGAGCGATCTGAATACTAGAGTGATAGTTGTTGCTATAAACAAACTCAACGAGAGGGAAATGATCATCCCAACTATCCTTGAAGTCAATCGCACATGCTCTCAACATGTCCTCAAGAGTCTAAATAGTCCACTCGCCCGGTCATCTGCTTGCGGTGAAACGATGCTAAGCATGACTCGAGTACCAAGTCCCTTTTGAAATGATCTCCAAAACTAGGAGGTAAACCGAGTACCTCTATCTCGATATGATAGACAATGGAACTCTATGCAACCGAACTAGATCCCCAATGTACAACTTAGCATAATCCTCCGCCTCGAATAGGTAGTTTTGACCGAGTGAAACCGAGTCAGCTTTAGTCAACCTATCTACATCCACCCAAATAGCGTCATACCGCATGGAGTACGAGGAAACCCCGTGATGAAGTCCATATTTATCTCCTCCCACTTCCAAGTAGGAATTCCTTTAATCACACCTCCCGGTCTCGATGCTTCACTTTCACCTACCGACAATTCTGGACACTTAGCCACAAACTCCGCTATGTCCTTCTTCATGCCATTCCACCAATAGACTTCCCGTAGGTCACTGCACATCTTGGTGGCACTGTATGTATGGAATATATGGAACCATGAGCCTCGTGCAATATCCAATCTATAAAATCATCAACATCCGATACACATAAACACTGACATCTGAGCACACCATTCCCTTTGGAGAAGACCTCACCTTCTGATTCTCCCGAACAACTTTCTTTAACTTTACCCAAAATAGGGTCCTCGTCTTGTCTAGCTTTTTATATTAGTCAACAAGGATGATTCCCGATTCGTTCGAATAATGACACCCACCATCTATTGAATCAACCAAATGAACTTCCGAAATATGCAAGCCGATGCACATCCTACACCAAATTCCTTCCTCCGCTCATCTACATGGGACACAATTTCCATAGAAAGCCTACTAAGGGCGTCTCGCTACCACTACATTAACCTTGCTCGGATAGTAAAGGACACTCATATCATAATCCTTGAGTATCTCAACAACCTTCTTTGACGTAGATTTAGACTTTCCGGTAACCATATATTAGCTTGGGGTTTCATAAACACAGCTTACATGGACCCCGCATAATTAGTGTCTCCAAATCTTCAAGGAAAATACTACCATCACCAATTCAAGATCATGAGTCGGTTAATTCTTTTCATGAACCTTTAACCGCCCGGAAGCATATGTTATAACCTTACCATGCCGCATTAAACACACAACCAAGACTCCTGAAGCATAACAATATACCACAAACCCATTGGTACCCTCTAGTAGGGTCAACACTAATGCTAAGGTGAGTCGAGTCTTCAACTCTTGGAAGCTTCACTCACAAGCCTCCAACCATTGGAACTTCACTTTCGTCAATTTGGTCAACGGTGTTGTAATATTTGAAAGCCCCTCAACAAACCTCCGATAGTAACCAGCTAAACCCAAGAAACTCTTGATATCCAAATGATTAACCGGTCTAGGCCAATTCTTCATTGCTTCTATATTTTGAGAGTCTACCAGACACCCTCACTCAACACCACATGACCCAAAAACACCACTGAATTCAACCAAAACTCATATTTACTGAATTTGGCATGCAACCGGTGATCCTTAATAGTCTCGTAGCACCACCAAATGAGCGGCATGCTCCTCCTCACTCCGAGAGTATACATGAATGTCATCTATGAACATAATCATGAACATATCCAAAAATGGCTTGAACACCCTGTTCATCAAATCCATAAAAGCTACGGAGCATTCGTTAGTCCAAAACACATAAACTAAACTTATAGTGACCATACCGAGTCCCGAAGGCTGCCTTCTGGATATCGCTCGCTTCGAACCCCGAGGCTGATAGTATCCGATCTCGGGATCTATCTTTGAAAAGCACTTAGTACCCCGGGTTAATAAACAAATCATCAATCCTAGGGAGAGTATACCTATTCTTGATGGTTACCTATTCAATTAACATAATCAATGCACATACAAAGAGAATCATATTTCTTGCAGACAAAGAGAATCGTGTGCACCACATGGGGATTTGCTCTTTCTCGATGAAAGCCTTGTCTAAAAGATCTTCACCTGCTCCTTTAACTCCTTTAGCTCACTGAGCCATTCTGTAAGGAGGAATAGATATAGCCGCTTATCCTAAGAAGGTCAATACCAAATCAATTCCCTTTCGGGAGGAATTCCTGGTGAGATCATCTGGGAACACTTCTCGATACTCACATAATACTAGAACCGACTAGATAGTCGGGGTCTCGCACGCATGCTAACCCTAACTAGATGGTACACGCCACCCTTAGAAATCTTCTTTCTAACCTTAAGGTAGAAATGAAATGACCTACAAGCACAAATTTCGAACTACTCCTTCCATTCTAAGATTGGTTCTAAAATCCGAACTCTATTGCACAAAAAGTTCTACAATTGACTCGAGGCATAGCATGCAAATAACCAATCCATGCCGAGGATAACATCAACATCGATCATATTTAACTTTACTAAATCTCGAGGTGACTTTCTCTCAAGGACCGTGATAGGGCAATTTCTATACACCCATCTAGCTATAGCTAAATCACCAACTGGAGTACGTAATAAGAAGGGTTCTAATAAGATTTTTGGACTAACTCAAAACTACTAGGGCGTCACAAAAGATAAAGTATCTAGATCTAACAATGCATAAAACATCAAGGTGGAATACTCGCACAAACCAATGACTATCCTGGGAGACCCGTTGCTCCGATGGGATGCTAGGGCATAAAACATGCTGGCACCGTCCGCCACTCCTCATTTCAGTAGGTGCCTCTACCACCGGGCGTGTTGGTGGAGCCGCGAACCGGAAGCCGGCCCTCAACCCTATCATGACTCGTCTGGGCTTCGGGACAATATCTAAGCATATGTCCTAAGCCTACAACCGAAACAAGCACCTAAACTTGCTAAGCACCGCCCTATATGTCTTCGGTCATATCTACACTGTAGGGCTAGTCTCTGTGGGTCTGCTACTCTAGACCCGAGCCTTATGCTTGCCCCTCCGATAGCGCCCGGAACCGGATGGCGCATTCATAGCCGAAGCGTGCTAGGGCCGAAGATCTCTAGTGGATTGTTGATGGTGCTCACTAGGTCTCGCTGAGAATCCAAAGCTATCAGCCTCGGCCCTCTTTCCTCTCTCTCCTACTACATCTGCACCACCTCCATCTACTGGGTAACAGCAGATTTATCCGAGCAAAGTCAATGTCCAGAAGGAAGACGTTAGCCCGGAAATCCCCGACTAAGTAGTCTATTATCCCCCCGCACAAACTCCGCTCATTCTGCCTCGATCCGCCACCATCTCGTGTGCATACTTCTGGGACAACATGACCGAACTCCAAGGCATACTCCAAACTATCATCTTCCCTTGATTTAGATTTAGAAACTCGAATGCTTTTGACCTTCTCATCTCCCGAGGGAAGAAATGATCTAGAAAAGTGGCATCAAATCATCCCAACCGATAGGGCCTGTTCCAATTGGCCTACTATCCTTCCATTGCTTGAACCAAATGTGCGTAACCCTTCAACGTGTACGAGGCTAAACTCTGTGCACTCACTAGTCACCCCCATATAAAAATATTATGATTTTTAAAAAGTTAAAAAAAGCACAGTTGATAATGTAAGGGTAAATAGATATTTTACAAAGTCAATTAAGATAAAGGGGGAAAATGTCGATTGTTCAAAAGTTGAGAGGGGAGTTTTATTTTGAAAGTAAATTGGGAGATGAAAATAATTTGATCACCCCTTTATTTAATATTATATTCAAATAATAAAAACTATTGATAGATTTTGTAATATTGACTCTGATATTGTTTATATACACGTTATTTTTCCATTTTAATACTAGTATTACCATAAAAAGAGGCCATGTCACACCATTTTTAATAGCTTATCATTGTTGTTAATAGGATTTCATTAGCTCTTGATTAAAGTAAAAGACTCTCTCTAGCAAAACTCCTAGCCGAAGATAGATTTCGTGGATATTTATAGTTTGTCCTGCTAAATTTTAAAATTTATTTATTTTGAAATGTTATTTTTGTGTAAAAGTTTTTCAAAAGTAATTTTGAGAGTAGTTGCTTGTGCTTGGTAAAAAAAATTTTAAAAATATTTTTGTCAATGTTAGAGCAAGAATTTTGTATTTGGCAAAAGTCTTATAAGTATTTTGGAGGAAAAATTACTTTTCTACAAATTATGAACTATAATTTATGCGGTAATCCTTACGTGAGGTTAGAAAAGGGTGTATGTATACAAATCTTATCCCTATCTCATGAAGGATGGGAGACCATTTCAAAACCATCGATTCAAATGCAAAGAAATCAAAACAATTATTAAAATATAGAAGTGTTGAGAACACGATAAATAATAAAAAAGAACATTACATTAGTTAATTGGGAAAAGGTCGAATTACCCCTCTACTCTAGTTGCAACCTTTGCCCCTTGCTCTCTCCTCCAAATTTTCGATTTCTAATCATTTCAAATAGCTTGCCGAGAGGAACTCCTCATTCTAGAGAGAGAAAGCGCAGACTAATAATATTTGTTCCTTTTAACTTGTTAATTGTTTCATTATTTACTATTTTCAAACTTCTAGAAATAATTCAAATATAATATATTTCTTTTCCGTAAGGGGCCGAAATGAATACATTAATTAATTTAAAATGAAATATATTGCATCATATATCTTAAGAAGCAAAACCATAATAATTAATAACTACTAACCAAAAATTCCATGTAATAACTATGTTGAAATATCAAATTGTCGGGCCTTATCACTATAATAGCAAACTATATTTAATACAGCATTTCTTCAAAATAACAAACTAAATTCTATTTGCTTAAAGAAAAAAATTATAAATAGAAGAAGGTTAGTTTCAACTTTCACATGTCACAAAAACTATTTTATGTGTTGGCAAATCACAAAATTATATTTATATCATTAAAGTCTCTAAACTTAGTCTCGAATAATAAACAGAGCTTCACAAAATGTAGATTGAGAAAATTCAAAACACCCGATTTTTATCATCCAAGGACTTTTAAAAATAAAAACAAAAATTGGCTAACCGAAATTTTTAGAAAAAGAAACGAGAAAGAAAATTCATCACTCAAATCTTTTGAGAATGTGAACACCTACGAAAATTTGTTAAAGAAATAAATGGTTGAGAATATGGACTACCTTCAAATCTCTCGTAATTCATTTTAGATTATGAGTTCCTCGCTTCCGAAAAGGCGTGACTATTGGGGAAATGAAAAATAAATAGAGTACAAGTTCTTTTCAAGCCTTTTCTTTTTTCCTTTTTCGATTCCATTACACAATTATGAATAAGTATATCTAATCCCATGTAAAAATAGCAAGCTAAATTTAATATAGATTTCTTGAAGGAAAAAAACTACATATAACTATTTTTTGTATTGGTAAATCACAAAAATATGTTTTGTATAATTAAAATCTCTGATCTATGTCAAGAAAAAATTGCAAATTTACTCCGCTGTGTTGAGCTGTGATCGCATGAATTGAACTTCATTGTCTTTAGGCATATGAAGCAAATGGGCACTATACCGGGCGAAGATGGTTGTTTTATAATTTAGATACAAATGAGTTAAATTAGCAAGGAACAGCTTGATAAAACATAAATCTCAAAGACAAAATACTTTTTTTCATCACCATAAAGTTCTCAAAGTCAAGAAATTAAAATGAATAGTCTAATGAAATTATAATTGGTACATCTTGTCACCAACTAATACCCCAAGTGCATGTATGTCAACAAAATTAGCTCCCACAACAAAAGAAATCACTCCATCTAAATAAGAAAAATTTTAAAATCATGTTGATGTAGGCGGCGCTCCAGGAGACTCATTTGTATCTCCGTGTTTGCCTAGGTTTCTATCCATCATATAATATTATTTTCGCGTATCACCGTAGTCACCATACAATTGCATAATTGAACAATCATTATCGCTTGCTTACATGGAGACTACCACTGGCAAATAATATTATGTCCCACAGACTTCCGCTTTAATGAACTTATACCCCACTAGGAAGTAAGCACTAAAAATAATTGTTCAATTATGCAATTCTATGTGAAAATCATTTTCACTTTAGGTGAAGAGTTGAGCGAATGCGGCCGCTCGTAAGAGGGACATGTAATGTAGAGAGGATAAAATAACTTAACTTCTAAATTGTTGAAAGGGGGAAAAAACCTATGTTCTTTAATAGTACCTTCGTTGTTTTTCTTGTGCAACATCATTTGTTGATCGTAAATCCCAACATCTCCATTGGCAAGCCGCACAAACAACAAGATGAGAAATCACTACAAGTATAATAGAAGAAGTTAAAACTTATGTTTTAGTCTAAATGATACATTTTGTCATTTTGCTTGTGATAGGCCTTGCACAATATCATTTTGTTCATTATGAGAGGCCCCGAAATCTTCTTAGCAGTGCCGCACACACATTAATTCTCAATAATAAAAGCCGAGGTGATATGGGAATGCAAAGTCTATGTGTTGCTGAAGTATAGAGCAAAAAATGGAGAAAATAAACTTACTTCATTTTCTCGATTCTTGAACACTTTAAGGTCCAAAAGATACACTAACCCAAAGATTTTCATCAATATTATATGTAGTTACTCTAGGATGAAGTGTTTTTCTACATGGAGTTCACCAAAATTTATAAAATAACATGAGTATATTTATGTTATGTAGGCGTTTGACATAAAGTTGAGTGATGTCATTCTAATGTATATTAAAAATTATTTTGAAAAAGCAAATGTATCATCACCCAAACAGACAAATATACTTGTTGATTTACAATTTAGGGTACTCCTCTACCACTCTCTATTTTTCCTCCCTGGTCTCGGGCAATAACATACGCCATCCAAAAGGAAAAGAAAAAAATAATATAAGTTGGTAAGATGTATAAATTTAATTAATAACCATTAATTTCTTTTTGTTGTTCTTTGTCAAGTACTGTCTTCTCGACAAAGCCACATTGATCCTTTCCCTTTTTCCCATTGCCATCTACACCGCATCTTCTATCTCCGCATCCTCTCCTTTCATCCTTTTCCCCGCGTCAATGTCTACACCCGATTTTTGGTTCTCGCATCATCTTCCTACTGCCTCCTTTTCTTTCCTTCTAATTCCAATTTCATTCCAAAGATATCATGGAAATTATAGAAAAACAAGTCCACCAAATTATATATCTAAAAATTCTAAGAATTCATGCCGACAAAAAAGTAAAACATTCCCCTCAATAGTACTAATGGGTTCAAAGTTGGGGAAAAAAAGTATTAGAATGACAACAATGAGTTCAATTGATTGGGAACGGAACCAAGACATGAAGCTTTTCTTAATAAATAAAATATTAGAAAATATCATGCATATATCACGTATGAAAATCTTTTACAAATTCTAGAAACATGGAGAAAGAATAAATGGACTTGTTTTTTTCATAAAAATCTCGTAATAGGATAACAATTTAATTTCCCTAGTGCGGATTATGGATCAAAAGACATTTTTTCAATCATAGATTCTTTTGCCTATGCCAAATTTAGTCATAAATTTTAGAACTACCCAATAACACATTAAACATTGATGCATTAGGCCATCAATTCCAAATCTAGTTAACATAATAAAAACTTATTTGACTACAAAAGCAAGATGAGACTGTTTCATACACATATCAATAGATGTTATACTCTAATACCCAAAGGAGAGATAAAAGAAATAAACAAGCATCTTCCCGAAGTAGCACTTGTTACGTCTCTAAGTGCAAAAGAACAAGTTCCTAAAATGGGAAAAAATTGAATGACAAATTAAATTAGATTTGGAAAGAATGAAACTCACCATTACATAAACGTTGTTATTCATCGTAAGAGAAAAAAGGGATTGAATTTAATGTGTATCTCTCTCTCGTGTTTATATGTCTCCTCTTGGTTGCTGAACTATTAATCCCTTCTCAACTTGAATTAAATGAAGAATTACTAAGAATTTCTTAACAATCAAAACTACCAATCAACAATCTTTCAAACTTCATAGATATTTATGGAAAAAAATAGTTTATATATATATATATCACAAAAATCATATAGAGTTCATTAAAAAATGAAAAATTGGTTATCAGAATGCTTTACGAAAATTGTTTTTCTGCAAAAAAAAGGGGAGAAAACTCTATCCAAATTGAAGAAAACAAAAGGTTACACATAAACAAGATACTCTATTTAAATTTAAAGGAAAGCTTCAATACACCAAATATACACTTAACAGTATTATCATTTGTTAGCAAATAGAAACATGCATATTTATAAATCTCAAACCTAAACATATACACAAAGAAAGTAAGAAATCTAATTTAACGTTAAATGGGATTAGAGATGGATTTTTTTGCTTAGAAACAAAAGTTGTTTGTCAATGATTTGATGAACAAATTGAGTGTAGAGTTTTATATCTGCCTCAAAAACCAAAGATTGACTCAAACAACTCAAATCAATACTTCAAAAAATCTATGGAAAATATGGATGAAGTATAGAGAAAACCATCAAAAACTGCATCACCTAAATTACTAAAAAGGGACTGTGAAATCACTTCATAAACAACCTGAGAAAGAGAAAAAAAAAAGAACCTTTCGTTTAGAAAAACGTAACACCCAGAATAAAAATTGCTGAGTGTGAATAGCTACGAAGAAGTTCACTTTATTTATTTATTTGTTTTGGTCAACTTTCTCTCTCAGTGCACTAAAGTTCCACCCAAAATATATTAAATTAAGGGAAACCATGAAGAGATAATAACACTAATAAGTATAAAAGCTTAAAATCCTTTGTCATCACCATAAATTCTCAAGCAAAATGATCGAGCAGAAGATTGTCACGAAACAAATAAGAAACTAACAACACAGTTCTCAAATCTGAATAAATTAAAATGAAAAATCTAATTAATGAAATAGTCATTGATAACATCTTGTCACTAGTTGATACCCAATAAAATTAATCTAAAAATTAGTACTAGCATTACCTACTCTAAAGAAAAGCTTCAAGAATATCAAACTTCTCCTTTCTCTATAGGAAAAGTTCTTTTTTTTTTTTATAAACATAGATTCATATAATCCAGATTGAGCAATTTCAAAGAAACACTCCATTTTTATCATCCAGGGACTTCTCAAAAATATTGTCTAATAGAATGCTAGAAATCTAGAAAACTCCAAAAATTTTCAAAAAGAAAACGAGAAGGAAAAATTCATCACTCAATGTGAACTGTTTGAGAATGTGAACTCACCTTTTTGCAAAAAGGATTGGTTTGTGGGAATGTATTTGTTGAGAAATTATATATATATAAAATCCATTTTAGATTGAGTCCTGCTTCTAAAAAAGGTGTGACTATTGAGGCAATGAGATATAAATAGAGTACATGTTTTCTTCAAACCTTCTATTTTTTTTCTTTTTTGATTCCATTACTCAACTATTTATAATGTTGATGTTAATCCTTGTGATATATGAATAAGTATATTTAAGCCCCTATCAAAATAACAAACTAAATTTAACACAGATTTTCTTGAACGTAAAAGAGTTACAAATATAAGAAGGGCTAATTTTAACTTTTCACGTGTCACAAAACTATTTTTTGTATTGGTAAATCACAAAAAATGTTTTTTATCATTATAATCTCTTAACTAAGTCCAAAAAAAAATGCAGCCACTCCACTATGTTGTGTTGTGATCTCAATAATTGAACTTCATTGCCTTTTGACGCACGAAGCAAATGATATATACTATACCGGGTTAGTTTCAGGGTGCGCAGTTGTATGAGTAAATATCCAGACATGACAGTTGGATGTATTAGATGATGACATGTGGAGATTGAAAACAAATCAGACATGACGCATAAA
>JACEIK010007346.1:5306-27313 GCA_018107945.1 Datura stramonium
GAGGCCCTCCCTCCATGGCACGGCGCCATCACGGAGGGGTTCTGCCCCGGCTCCTCCCCCAATGGTTCGATGTGTCACTTATCTGGTCTTTCTCCGGGCCTTTTCCTAGCATGTATGGCATTCAAAACTCTTAACCAACATGTGAATAGGCCATATACATGTCGAGAATTTACGGGGTGTAACAAGATTGAGGCAGAAAAGCTGAAGGATATGGAGAGGGAGAACAAGCAGGCCAGAACAGGTCAGTCGGATTATGGCCACCAAAGATCTGACGGCAGTAGTCGTCCACAACAGCAACAAATAGAAGACTCCAGCACCCACATCCGCCAGCGCCCCTACTTTCTAGTCCAACAAGGATCAGAAGGGTGGAGCATCTGGCTCTCAGTCCCAGAGTTACAGTACCATAAACAATTACCAAGCTTGTCCTAAGTGTGGTAAGAACCATCAAGGGGAATGCCGCATGGGCAAGGAAGGTTTCTTTGGATGTGGACAGTTGGGTCACAGGTTAAAAGAGTGTCCTTCAACAGGACGGGGGAGAGCTCAGTCTACTTCAGCAGCCCCAGTAGTCCATCCAGCTCAGTAGGGTAATACTTCAAGTACGGATGGCAGTCAGCGCCAAAACCTCTTTTATGCTTTGTCCTCTCGTCAGGATCAGGAGAGCTCACCTGATGTGGTCACGGGTATGTTACATCTTTTCCACCTAGATGTATATACCCTACTAGATCTAGGAGCCATACTATCATTCATGACTCCTTATGTAGTTGTTCAGTTTGAAATCAGTCCAAAAGTTCTCTCAAAACCATTCTCAGTCTCTACCCCAATTGGTGAGTCAATTAGAGCCAGCTGGGTATATAAAAACTACCCAGTGTCAGTGTTGAATAAAGTCATTCCAGCTGATCTAGTAGAGCTATACATGGTCGATTCGACCTCATTCTTGGAATGGATTGGTTACATTCCGATTATGCCTCAATTAACAGCAGAACTAGAGTCTTCAGGTTTCAGTTCCCCAATGAGCCAGTCTTAGAATGGATGGGTAGTGTTTCAGCGCCTAAGGGTCGGTTTATTTTCTACCTTAAGGCAAGGAAGCTCATTTCAAAAGGGTGCATCTATCACCTAATTCGGGTCAAAGATTCTAGCTCCGAGACCCCAACTATTCAATTAGTTCCAATTGTTAGTGAATTTCCTGGCGTGTTTCCCGAAGATCTTCTTGGAGTCTCTTCTGAGCGGGAAATAGACTTTGGCATAGACCTTCTTCCAGACACTCAGTCCATCTCTATTCCTCCTTACAGAATGGCTCCAGTTGAGATTAAGGAGTTGAAGGAACAGCTAAAAGACCTTCTTGATAAGGGTTTCATCAGGCCCAGCATCTCCCCATAGGGTGCTCTAGTGTTGTTCGTGCAAAAGAAAGATGGTACTCTCAGAATGTGTATCGATTACCGTCAATTGAACAAGGTTACAGTTAAGAACAGGTATCCCCTACCCAGAATTGACGACATGTTCGATCAGCTTCAGGGAGCTAGTTATTTTTCCAAGGTAGATCTCAAGTCCGGGTATCATCAACTTAGGTTTAGGGAATGTGACATACCGAAAACAACCTTCAGAACTTGGTATGGTCACTATGAATTTGGGGTTATATCCTTTGGACTAACTAATGCCCCTGCAGCTTTTATGGACTTGATGAATAGGGTATTCAAACAGTATCTAGATATGTTCGTCATTATATTCATAGATGACATTCTGGTATACTCCAAAAATGAGGAGGAGCATGCTAACCATCTGAGGATAGTGTTGCAGACTCACAAAGACCACCAGTTGTTCGCTAAATACAACAAATGTTAATTTTGGCTGAAGTTTGTGGCTTTCCTTGGTCATGTGCTTTCAGGTGAGGGTATTCAGGTAGATCCTCAAAATATAGAAGCGGTGAAAGACTAGCCAAGACTCACTTCCCCAATAGATATTAGGAGTTTCCTGGGTCTAGCCGGTTATTATCGATGGTTTATAAAAGGATTTTCTTCTATCGCATCTCCTCTGACTAAGCTAACTCGGAAGAAGATGAAGTTTCAGTGGTCAGATGCATGTGAGAAGAGTTTCCAAGAGTTGAAGACTCAACTCACTACAACTCTAATTTTGACCTTATCAGAAGGAACAGATAGGTTCGTAGTCTATTGTGATGCTTCCAGAGTTGGCCTTGGTTGCATTCTGATGCAGCGGGGTAGGGTGATAGCTTATGCCTCCAGACAGCTCAAAGTTCATGAGAAGAATTATCTAACTCATGATCTTGAATTGGCGGCACTGGTGTTTGCTCTAAAAATATGGAGGCATTATCTTTATGGGTTTCACATGGATGTTTTTACCGATCACAAGAGCCTTCAATACGTGTTTAGTCAGAAAGATCTGAATCTTCGCCAGAGAAGGTGGCTGGAGTTATTGAAGGATTACGACATGAGTGTGTTGTACCGCCCAGACAAGGCAAATGTAGTGGCAGATGCCTTGAGTAGAATGTCCATGAGGAGCATTGCTCATGTTGAAAAGGGAAAGAAGGAGCTAGCAAAGGATATTCACATGTTAGTACGATTGGGAGTGCAGTTGGTGGATTCAACTGAAGGCTGAGTAGTACTACAGAGTGGGTCCAAATCCTCGTTAGTTGTCGAGGTTAAGTCAAGACAGGATGAAGATCCCATACTGCTTAAGCTGAAAGAAGCAGTTCTAAGAAAAGAAGTGGAGGCTTTCTCCAAAAGGGGAGATGGTGTGCTTCGTTACCATGGAAGACTATATGTTTCGGACATTGAGGACTTGAGACAGCGGATACTGGAAGAAGCACACAGCTCCAGATATTCTATCCACCCAGGTGCCACTAAGATGTACCGTGACCTATGGGAAATCTACTGGTGGAATGACATGAAGAGGGATATTGCAGAAATTGTGTCTAAATGCCCGAACTGCCAATAGGTTAAGGTTGAACATCAGATACCTGGGGGTATGACTCAGGATATTAGCATACCCACGTGGAAGTGGGAAGAATTGAATATGGACTTCATTACAGGTCTATCTTGTACTCGTCGGCAGCATGATTCAATTTGGGTGATAGTAGATCGGATGACCAAGTCAGCATATTTCCTCTCAGTTAAAACTATAGACTCAGTTGAGGATTATGCTAAACTGTACATCCGAGAGTTGGTCAGATTGCATGGAGTTCCCTTATCCATTATTTCAGATAGAGGTACCCAGTTCACCTCGCATTTCTGGAAGTCATTTTAGAATGGACTCGGTACTCAGGTCAAGCTCAGTACAACTTTTCACCCTCAGATAGATGGACAAGCTACGCGGACTATTCAGACCTTAGAAGATATGCTGAGAGCTTGTGTAATCGACTTCAAGGGAAGTTGGGATGATCACCTACCTCTCATCGAGTTTGCATACAACAACAACTACCACTCCAGTATTCAGATGGCCCCGTTTGAGGCATTATATGGTCAAAGGTGTAGGTCTCCTATAGGATGGTTTGAAGTTGGCGAAGCTACCTTGATAGGACCATACTTAGTTCATGAAGCTATGAAGAAAGTGCAACTTATCAGGGAAAGGTTGAAAATAGCTCAGAACAGATAAAAATCATATGTTGATATGGGGAGGAGAAAGTTAGAATTTATTGTAGATGATTGGATTTATCTGAAAATTTCACCTATGAAGGGGGTGATGAGGTTTGGAAAGGAAGGAAAACTTAGTCCGAGGTATGTAGGACACTACAGGATTCTGAGGCAAATTGGCAATGTGGCTTACGAGTTAGAATTACCTTCGGAGTTAGCATCTGTGCACCCAGTCTTCCATGTGTCACTGTTGACCTCAGTTGTGCCACTAGATAGTGTGGGAGTGAAAGATAGTCTCTCTTATGAAGAGGTCCTAGTTCAGATCCTAGACCGCCAGGTTCATAAGCTGAGAAATAAGGAAGTCACTTCGGTAAAAGTCTTGTGAATGAACCAACTAGTTGAGGGAGCCACATGGGAGGTAGAAGCAGACATAATGGCTAAATATCCTCATTTATTCCCTTCCAGTTCAGCTTCAGCCTCAGGTATTATATTCCTCCTCAATACCCTATTCAGTTTCGTACTCATTTGCTCTATTCATGTTTTTAATATGCATCTTAGTTGCATCAGCTCAGTTAGTAAACCTATTTTAGTTCGGAGTCAATAACTCCTTTAGAAAATCAGTTTATAGTTTCAATTTGGTAATTTCATCTCTTTCCCCAATCTTTCAACAGTTTTAGCCTTCATTCGAGGACGAATGATCCCAAGGGGGAGATATTATAACACCCCACAAAGTTCCTAGACCAGATTGGGGGTTGAAATAGAGAAAATAGGAAAATGTGCACCAGGTCACAGGATGACTCTTCCAGTGACCCGTGATGTACACCATGAGTTGTGGAGTGGAGTCTGCCGTGGGAAAGTCATGGTCGGGGGTTTACCACAAGTGGAGCTCACGACTCGTGAGGTGACTCCATGAGTCGTTAAGTGCCTCGTGGTCTAGCCTAATGAATTTGAGGAGGGAGTTCCAGTGTTGAAGACGGGAGGTGACAATGAATCATTAAGTGGAGTAACGACTCATGGTGTCCCTCATCGTGTCTGTCGGAATATCTTCCCAGCTCAGGTCACAACTGGCAGCCACGAGTCGTGATACCACCTAACGACTTGTGGAGTGTCTCGTGGCCTGGCATAGAGAAAACTCAGTGTTGCCCACGAATTGGACTCACGACTCATCCAGTACCTCACGAGTCGTGATGTCCCTCACGAGGACTGACAGGGTCCAAATCTATGCATTTTAGCAGGGGCATTTTCGTAACTTCCAGTTATTTCTATCCCTAAACTAAGTTGTTTTGGGCACGTTTTAGAGAGAACTAAATGGGTAGTTAACTTAATCCCTCTCATTCCTCTCAACTCATGATTTTTCAAAATGTAGAAGTTTTTGACAAACAGTGCATAGCTAAGCTAGGGCTTCTAGTGTTGTTCAAGGTTTCTCCAGATTTCTTCTCAAGGATTCTACTCCAGGTATGTAGGAATTCAACAAGGGAATTGTCCTTCCTTTTGTGCCCCAAAACTCTTCTGAAATGCTTATCAATTCTAGTCTTGAAGCTCAACGTTAGGGTCATTGTCAGTAAATTATGGATTTATTCCTATCATAGTTTTCATGAGTATTGAGGGATGTTGTTATCTTCACTTCTGGTCATTATCTCTTTTCATGAAATTAGATTTTAGCCCTAGTTTCTTTGAATACACTAAATTGAGTATTCAACATGCTCTAATAGGTGTTGCTTAATTCTAATTATTCTTTGAAATTACTAGGATAGTACAGTTGTATGATCAAGAGTAGGATTATTGATTGTTTAGTCTCAGTCAGTACTTAGTAAATATCAGTATCTTACAGAAATGTCAGCTGATCAGTTTGACTATAGTCAGTCTCTTGAGGTGTCAGTAATACCTCTCAGTCCTAGTTTTTAGTTATCAATATTTAGTTTGTTCTTTAGACGGTTACGACACTTTCAGATAAGAAGCTTTGACCAGTCTTAGAACCAACACTCTTAGTTATCAGTTTGTTCTTCAGACGGTTACAATGCTTCCAAATAAGCAGCTTTTTGGCCAGTCATAGAACACAGTTTACAGTTATCCGGTCCGATGGACTCTTAGGATTCTTTCAGATAAGTATTCCTGACTTAGTCCAGGACCTCAGCTTTTAGCTATCAACTTAGTAGTCAAGTTAGGACTATCTAGTGGGAGTAGTACTTAGCACTGAGTGGACTGGGGTTCCAACGCACCTAGGTTCCCAGAACTACATTGTCACCGTAGGTTATTGGCCTAACAGGCCCCAGACTTGTGATCACCCAGCTCAGCCACTATACCCTGGCAAGGTACAGTGGGCTTTCTCCGATGGGGTGTATACATCAGACTCCATATTTAGCTCACGTGATTATATGTCGGTTATAGACTCTCCCACTTGTCACTACAATTTCAGTTCAGCTCAATAAAATTCAGTTTGGCTCAGTTCAGTCACTCAATTCCAGGACATATTTATAACTATTAGTCAGGGTAATTATTAACCATACCAGTTATAGCTCAATTTTTATCAGTATTCAGTATCATTTGGTCATTTCATGTTATTTCAATTCAGTTGTTATTTTCCATGCTTATTGTATATCTCACTTACTCAGTACATTCAAAGTATTGATGCATATTTTCTATGTTGTATCATATTATGATACAGGCGCAGGTTCTCAGTCTCAGCATCATTAGTAATTTCCCTCCAACGATATCAACAACAGTGTCATTTGGCGAGTCCTCATCTTCCAAGGACGATGGTTATTTTTTCAGCTAGTTCTTTATTCAGGTAGGCTTTAGAGTTAGCTAGGGGTTTGTCCCAAGAACTCATCAGTTAGTAGTGGCTTTCAGACACAACTGTTTAGTATTGTTTTCAGTTATGTTTACACTTTCAGCAGTATTGATTACATAAAGCTTCCGCTTATGTTTACTTAGTTTACTAATGTAATGATAGACCATGAATTAACTTAGGGTCACTTGTGGCACTGAGTACCGTGTTTCGTTCAGGATGTAGACTCGGGTCGTGACAATCACTTGAGTTGATGGAGATGATAGCCCGTGGAAGGGTAACTGATGAGTGTTGAAGAATGGGGTGATGGAGATCCATAATTAGCATGAGTACATTGACAGGTATGATGTGATGTTCATACGGTTGGGCATATAGGTAAAAGTACACAAACTGGTATGAGATGAAGGGTTCATACGGCTGGGTGTATAGTACATGAATTTCTAGAGTCCTCTGCAGGTCATGACTGAAAGGGCAGATATAAAAAATCTCTAGCATGTGTGTGCACAGTGTTTATAACATTGATAGCGTTGTTACGGTGATGTGATAGTGTGTTTAGGTAGGTGTATGTAGACAGTTATATGGAATGATACATATGGCTTGGTGTACAGGGGTGTGACTGTCGAAAGATAGAAACATCAACAGGTATGGTTACGAATCAAGATACAAGGGGGTAATTGTTGGTACTTCGATATGGGGCATGGTGATGGTTGAGAGGGGCCTGTATGAGGCTGGGTAAGTATGAATATTGTGAACTTATGGGGATATTGTTGTTGTTGACATGTGTGTTAAGTGTGAATGATTCTATTATATTCTTGAGTATTTTAAAACTGTAAGCATATTGTGATTTTGTGTGCAATTTATGGTTATATTCATGATGGATGATAGCTGAAGTGATGAAGAAACTGTGGTGGTAACCTACTATATATGTTGTAGGAAATTTGGCTAAGTACAATGGAGTTGAGCTACTGCCTAAGCAGTATCACTGTAGCGGAAGCATTTTCGCTGTGGTGAGACCGCGACGGCGATTAAGTAACCGTTGTAGCGGGACCTTAAACGGTGTCAGGTCCGCCCAAGCTGTTCAAAGTAGTATGTTCTTGGTTATGTATTGAAGAGTCTTAAACTGTTCAGGATATTGTATTGTTGTTAAATCATCGTATATGTTAATTATTACTTAAGGTTGGTTGATNCATTCTTGCCCAAAGGGAAGAATCTGATAAGGAAGTTCCTTGCTAGCCTACGGTACATGGTGTTAGTACTGATGCTACTCTTGCACCTTTGTTTGAGTGTAGTCTGTTATCCAGAAAGTTCATCTCAACCGCATCTCTAACTGACTGTGATATCTGATCTAAGGGTGAGTTGACTATCTTCCCAGCTGTTTTGCAGATTATCGTTATTGATAGAGTTGTCTTTCGTTTTTGGACATTGGATTTTACTTTTTTGCTACTTTGTTCTTAGTTTATTTGGTAGATGTTCCCGTATAATGACTTTCAGTTTCTGGGGTGTAATAGATAGATGTTACTGTTATTTTCTCTCAATTATTTCAAGACTTTCGCAATTTGATTTCAGAGTACTTGTCTATTATTAAATGATGAAATTAGGTAAATTAGTTAGAACTAGTTGGTTCGCCCACCGGGGGGATTAGTGTGGGTGCCAACCACGACCACTTGGATCTTGACATTGTAAGAAGTACTTATAAGCTCGTATGAATGTATCTTTCCTATACCAATACTCCAAATAATGTTTTGGCTATTCCCCAATGTGATACAAGGCACAAACTAGATGCCGGCAAAGGATACTCTCAACTGCCACAACCTCCAACGATATATTTTCTTAACTATATCAATTATGTTCCTAAATTTATCTTCTTGAATCTCAAATCCAGTATCATGGTTCCAATTCACCTTTAGTCTTCTATCAATATCTTTATTTTCTTCTAAAACTAGACTTGCCATGGGTGAAATGCCACTGATCCAAGTATCTATAAACTTGATATCTCTCCATGCTTATCCATCAATGTATATCTAATTTCTTCAAGCATACTAATCACAGATTTGCATATAGGACCAACAATCCAAGAACTAAATACTTCCCACATATTATTTTCCACCACATTACACTTAGTTCTTTCACTAAACAAAGACCTACTCGATATTTTTATTATAGATAAGCAATGATTCACATATTTTTTACCAATTTTTTTTTCAAATGTTCAAATCCTTCTCTCAATTTTACCTCAAAACTAGTCTTGGCACACCTACAAAATGCGCTTCTCCTTTCTTCACCTCTCCATATCTTTTGTTAGTTTGCCCAAATATATCTTGCACACATTCTCCTTTTAGCATTAAAGTAAATCTTGAACAATTGACTCAAGATCCTAAAAGACAAAATAAATAGATGGCACATTTAAACCACGATTGACAGATCATGTTCTAAAATATCAAAGCATGATAATTAGAAGAAGACACCAAAGCAACAAAATTACATAATTCCAGAACAGTTAAAATTTTTTAATTCATAACAGTTAAAAAAATAAGAAAACTTAAAATTTAATATATAACAGTTAAAAAAATAGGAACAGTAAGAAAAAGGCAATTCTAGAATAGTTAAAAAAATTCAAAACAGTTAAAACAAAGGCCAAGATGAAAAAAAATCATATTTTTTGCATATCAGACATGACTGTTATTCCATCGTCATCACCACGCTAAAAATCTTGAATGAGATAGCTTGAAAACCAACTCCAAGAGTGTTTAGTTTCTTGATCAATCATTTCCCAAGCTATTGGTACATTTGTTTATTTTCATTTTTTCCAACAGCCACTAATAATTCTCCTTTACAAGAAACCTGCAGAAAACATCTATCCAACACTATGATCTTCCTGTACCTTTCTAGCCATCCACTATTCAATGGTACAAAGCATACATAGAAATATTTGAATAAGTGTTTGCTACAAACTGTTTCACATTAGTTCTCACCCAACAAGAAGTCCCGAGATTTATACTCTTAATTATATTTGCATAGTCTAACAACCTTGAAAATTCAAGATTCCAACTACCCATAAACTTTCTAATAACACTCATTTTGGCCCTATAATATATCGATCTTCCCACTTGTAACCCCTATTTTTCCTTAGTATCTTTTGAAGTTTATGAACTATCATGTTAGTTTGAGATATTATTCTATCCTTCATCTTCCTAGCATCATATTTGGCTGAGCATAACTTGTTCATGTTGTAATATATTAATGAACTGGATAATAATTTTTCACAGAAAAAAATTCATTTTTCTTTATCCAAGGTAGCATGTATTTTTCAGTTACACTTTCCTGTACATTTTATCATTACTTTATGAGGTTTATTGGGTTTTAGTTTTAATTAAAACTTTTCTTGAATAGCACAATCACCCGCAATTTGTCTAAACTCAATTGTACTCCCAAATATCATATCCAATTCAAAGAATGAATGACAGAAGAATCATCATATCTCATTTTTCTACTGTTTCTTCTAGAAAGTAGATCAACACCTGGTTGTGCTAAAACTCTAGCTTACTATCTTCACTTGGTTCATCTAATGAATCAATGAACTCTTCATTAACACCTAATTTAGCGCTATATTTGTCTACATTATTCTTGAAAATATCTTGAAATCCCTATCTACACTAGCTCCTTCAAGCTCAACCTCTTAAAGCTTGAAAGATTTATCAGCTCTCTTTTTTGGCTTTGCAACTTTATTTCTCTTTTGTTTTCCTGATATTTTCTATAAAACCATTCAATTCTTTATCAACTTCACTATTATCCTTATCCGAAATACTATCTAAGTTTTCTCTTCAAAGTCAAGAAAATCACTATTTCTTCCCCACGTAGTTGTTCAACTCCATCTGCCTCATTTAAAGTCTTATTTATACCCTCCTTAAATTGTGAAGCCCTAAAGAAATGCCCCATTTCTTCTTTATTTTTTTCACCAACAAATGCTCCCAAAACATTTCTAGCATTGCCCTCCTTTTTCCACAATCCCATGTTTCAGATATAACTTAAGACTTGACCACTCCACAAATCTTTAACACAATTATATAGTTGGATGTCACTTTCTAATTTGACAAATTTATTGATAATATGGTCTTCAACACATACAAAGCTTCAACTTCATCATACCCAATATTCTTCGCATAGGATTTAAATTTGGTCAATGAGAAATGATCCTTATCAATTCTACGTAACTTTTTTCAATTTTGATACATATTGACCTTTAAAAAAGCTACCCCTAGTGAAAATAGCAATAATATGACTGCCTATATGATCAAATTTGTGAAAAGAAGCAAATTTACAGTCAATATTCCCTTCACTTTGATTAGATAAAAAGGCCCAAATTTATCAAGAACTCCATTTCGAAAGGGCAAAAGTAAAGCATCAACAAAAATGAACATACCTTGGCTAAATAGATGGCGACGTATGAGTAAAACTTCAACACCAATCATGAATAAAGAGAATGAGCAATCAAATTTTTGGGGCTTAAATTAGGTTTCAGTCGGGTGGAATTTTACAAAATGAATGAGTTCAATAATGTTCTTCACCTTTTGCCTTTTACTTTTATCTTCATTTATTTTTTTAATCAAATAATCTCAAATTACATGTAAATTAGTTTGGCAGCCTCTGATTGGGTCATTATCCACGTAGGTGTGTTTTCTATGCATGTGACCTGTCGAAAATGTGTTTATCAAGTCAATTTTATACATGTTAAAGTGTCTTCTTGTACACATTCAAAGTTGGAGGTCATAAATACCCGCAGAGGCCAACGTAAAGGGCATATATGTATTATGCGCAAGAAAAAGTGTTGTCTAATGAGAAGGTCAACAGGAGGCAAAACGACAGAAAGATGAAATATGGAAGCACAATGTTAATATCAAGATACCTTAGGGGTTTTATTGTTAATATCTAGATCTATAGTATCCAAAGTGAAGATAAAGTAGCTGTACTAGCATTTTTTTCCCCCAAATAAACGGCATAGCAGCCATTTTTCCATTGCTCCTTGGCCAGAGAAGCAGTTGAGTGACTGGTAATGCTCTGAAAGCTTCAATCTTTTCCACAGAAAAGACAACGCCATGCTTCTGAATTCTTCATTTCTTCTGTCCAAGATATTGTTTCCATGTAATTCCTCTCTCTCTTTCGGAAAACAGAGTGACACTTGCATTAGTTTCCTCTTATGGCTACTGCTAAGCATAAACTAAGGAATTTCTTATGTTCCTTGGCTTTCTCTCTTTGAAAGCTTTGGCCCTTTTCTTTTTCTTTCACTTTCTTGTATGTGGTTGAGAAATGGTTATATTTGACACATACTCTTTTTTCTTTGTTCTTTTCCATTTTGGAAAATGTATGCTGAATTTTTGGGTTTATGGAACTGTGTTTTCTTTTCTTTCCTTTTTTCCCATTTTCAAGAGAAATTAGATGTGATTTTCATGCCATGTTCACTTTGATAGCTATGCTATAATTCTCTGAAAGTTAACATTTTGTTCTAGCAGCTACAACTGTTACGTCTCAATTCCAAGCTACTAGGTTTAGATATGAATTGGCTCCACTTGATACATTTTATTCCAATATTATGCATTCCTCGGAGAGCACGTGCCAATGCATTTGATATTAGGAGGATTCATCATAATTAACTAGTTTTATGTCGGTTGTTAAACTTACTATCCTCCTTTTATCTAGGCTTTGGACTGGGAATATGCACTCAGAGAGGATTATATGTTAACTCAGGGAACAATTTGTTCTTGGAAGTTGAAATATTGTTTATTCTATGGATTAACAGAATTCCTAGCTTAAAATATTAGCAGCTTCTTAACAATGTCAAGTGGTGTGTTTATTACTTCCTGTTTGCGATATTTGACACTGACAAATTAAAGTTTTTCTTTGATGTTTCCATGTAGTTTTCCATGAGAATACAATATAGGATCCTTTAAGCAACATTTGCCAGCCTTTGATAGGTAATCTTTATGGTTTGGCATGCATAAATCCCTTTCTTAAACTACTTGCTTTATTCTCAATTCAGATACTCTATCAGCTTGTCATACAACTCAATCTTTTCCCAGACAGAAGTCAACATTCCAGTGCTGCTTAGCTGCCACATTACAAGATAAAAGGTAACCTAACTTTTAACCACACTGTCAATCTTTTTCATCTGAAATAAAGAATATTTTCAGGGTTAGGGAACAGAAAGTAAACATATTGCATTATGAGGACAATATGAAGCGCAGATCTCTCCTGTTTTTTCTGATTACATCCGGCATATCTCCCGCTCTCCCAGCTTTTGGGAAAACAAAGAGCAAAAACCCGTATGATGAAAGACGCTTACTAGAGCAGAACAAACGGATCCAAAGAGAAAATAATGCCCCTGAAGATTTTCCCAGTTTCATCAGAGAAGGTTTGTTTACCCATGATAGATTGTATGGGTGGAAAAGACCATGTGTACTACCCAAGTTTAAGACATCAGTAGTTTGGCATCCATTTCCTTCTTTTGATACTATGAAACTTTATAATATGATAGTGACTCTTCAAGTCCTTTTTCAGGTTTTACAGTTAAAGTAGTAATGTCCGATAACTACGTAAAGCGTGATTCAGGCCTTATATTGTGGGATATTGCTGTTGGTGAAGGTGATCGCCCGAGGGATGGTCAACAGGTTTTCTTTCATTCTTTGTTCCTGAAAAACTGTGATTTGCTTTTATTAGATTGTCATTTATTTTGAATACATCCTACTGGGAAACTAGTATAATGTTCGTCTTTTATGTTCATTCATTGCTCTACCGTAGTCTTGGAACCGATATGGTACATTCACGGTTAAAAAAGCATTTCCTTTTTTGATCATTGTTTATATGTTATGGCATTCAAAAGTTAAAGACATAAGTAGTTTGACGGTACATTCACGGTAAAAAAAGCATTTCCTTTTCTGATCATTGTTTATATTTTATGTAATTGTTTTGTTTGTATATTATTGCATTCAAAAGTTTCATTTGATCTTGTAGAAACTTTCACTGCACAGGTGATGCCGTCTAGTACTGTAGTCTTTTACTATTTTAGTTTGTAATAAGATGATCCTTGGATGTCTGTATTATGGGAATAATACCAAAGATCACGAACAAAAAACTTGGATGCTATGCCTGTCTTTGAAGGAACTAATATTATGGAAATATTTCATTAATTCCTTCGAGTTAGTCTTTTGAGAACTTGTTATATTATAGCCAAAATCTCTTTACGACTCTGGTTGACCTTTTCAAAAGCCTCTCTATTTCGTGGTGTTAGAAAAGTTGATTTTCTCCCCTTGGTGTAAGACATTTTTGTGCTTTGACTGTTTCTGTGGTCTATTCATCAATGTATCTTACTCTTCTGATAGTGGTTTTCCTCTATCCAATGTAGACTTATGCTAAACATAATTTAGTGACGGGAGAAGTATGTAATTGTTGATTGGTTTTTATGGATTTTAGAGTACCAAGACAAAATCTCACTTACTCGATATGATTCAATTTAAATTACCTGAGTTCCTTACTTTGCCATTGCTGATCAGAAAGCTTGGTAAGTAACTCTGATCTTTCACAACTGAGTTTTAGATGTTGACTAAATGGACAATCTGTCAAGACCCACCTAGGCCATGACTGACACTCAGCAAGCCTAAATCTATCGAGCAAACTAGGACTATTTTCATGTTAAAAATTCGACAGAGTTTCCTCTGTATGGGGAGCAATCCATAAATCCAACTTGTCAGCACTCAGTAACAAGAATCCAATATACTATGATACCAACATATTAGGTGTACGAGAATATCAAATTAGAAGTCAGTGACTTTCACAAAACTTTAGAAGTTCCATGTCATGCCATTACTAACATAAGCCAAAACCCAATTTATAAGACTGACCCAAGGATCAAGACTCTAGGATTTGAATAAACTAATTTACTACATTAGTCTGAACAAATTATTGGCCCACGCGAAGCAAGTGCGAGGCTTATTGTACCGGTCGTCAGCTTTTTCTATCACTCTGCTTGAGTCAAAGGGTCACCCTTAACTAAATTATCTGTCAGGGGAAAAAGAAAAAAGGAGCTAGTTCAGTCATACTGACTGAGTAAGTAATAACATCAACCATAGTGTTTTGCCTGGGACAAGCATATATACAAGAAATCATGCGGTTTATAAATCATCAAAATAGCCTGTTTTAATCAACTAAGCAATTCATGTATGAAGATTGTATTTAAGCTGGTTAAATAATCATATTGTTATTTATTGAGAGGATCCTATGCCAGTCTGAGTATACTTTCTAACACTACGGATTTTCCATAGTCGTCTGACTACCCTGTCAGCTAGGTATCCTTTTAGAGAGTCTTTGTACAACATTAGTTTTTCTTACAAGATGCACCAAGTCTAATGATCCCGACATAAGATAACGGCGAAATTGACAAAGTTAACTTCTTGAAATATCTTCTTTATAATACAACATATATTCATATTCCTTTCTTGTCAAGAATCAAATTCAACAGTACATGATAGCATAGAACTAAAATTTATTCAAAAGAAATTTGTATGTACACTCATGATAAAAGTGATTCAGTGTATTTTCAAATATTTGATTATACTTTCGCTTGTCCGCGTTCAAGTAGTCAATTTTTGGATAAATCAATTCCTTGTAGGGAAAAATATTTAAAACATGCTATAGTTGAAAATCAACTATTGAAGAATTATCACTCACAATACTTTTGCCGAATACTCCAATTTGCATCCAACAACCGCGTTCTTGGAGTATCAATTATCTAAAAATATAATGCAACATTTAAATATTACTTTATCCCTAAAATTCATAAAATTAAGTATCTCTAGTGATAAATTATAATTCTCTAACTTGCTCAATTGTTAAACCAAGTTACCCATTTCCCAACAAGTTCTTGTATTCCTCTTATATATAGGGTCAAGTTTTGATACAAAAAGGATATCAACTTTTGCCCTAGAATTAAAGTTTCTCAAAAATTTTCAAGTTTTTCAAAGTCCCAATCTCTCACCTTTATGAGAAGAATAGATTTATTAGAAACTAGGCACATTAGAGAATTACCTGAACAAGTCAAGAATGAAGGTCAGTAATCAAGTCTTTTAACACTATTTGTGGTTACAGTAAAGTAAATACTTTTATTTTCTTCTTCCCTCTTCTGTATCCCTTCTTTGTCTCTTCTTCCTCTCTTCTCTTTTTCTTTTTGTATTGGAGATCGTTGTTGTGTTTGAAACTAGCATTGTTGGTTTTATTTTTATTTTTTCTGCTAGTCGACTCTTTTCTTTTCTTTCCATGTCGCTTCCTCACTAGTATGATTTTTCCACACCACTTTCACTGTCGTAATCTCTTTTGATTTCAGCTTCCTTATCTTTCGATTATGATCATTGGCTCCTCTTCATAAGTTAGGTTTTCGTCAAACTGAATGTATGATGCTTCAAGCACATGTAGGGGTCTGGTATGTACTTTTGCAACATTGACACATTAAATACTGAATGTACAGATGACAACTTAGGTGCAAGCGTTAAAAGATATGTAATGACACCAATTCTATCAAGTATCTCATATGGCCCAATGTATCTTGGACTCAATTTTCCCTTCTTCCAAATCTCAAGAAACCTTTCATTGGTGATACCCGCAAGAATACATGATCTCCTATTGAGAATTCTAACTCTCGATGTCTTTTACCTGCACAAGCTTTTTGCCTACTCTGAGCTGCTAGTAATCTTTGCTTAATTAGTTGGACCTTCAAATACTGATTTTACCTGATCTGGACCCAATATCTTTGCCTCACTAGCCTCAAACCACCTAATGGGAGATTGAGATCGTCTTCCGTATAAAGCCTCATAAGGTGCCATGTGTATACTTGCTTGGAAGCTGTTATTGTAAGCAAACTCAAGTAAAGGTAGTATTTGTCCCAACTACCACCAAAATCAAGAATACAGGATCTCAATATATCTTCCAATGTCTGTATGGTTCGCTCTGATCCATCCATGTCCCAACACTCCTTGGAATGCTTTCCAGAAGTGTGAAGTGAATTGAGATCCCCTATCTGATATAATAAAAATTTGAACTTTGTGAAGCTAGAAAATTTCATCCATATAAATCTGTGCATAATGTGCACTGTTATAGGTAGTTTTGATCAGTAAGAAGTGTGCCGACTTCGTCAATCGATCTATGACCACCCATATAGAATTATAACCCTTAAGAGGTTGTGATAACCCAATTCCGAAATCCATGGTGATCCCCTCCCACTTCCATTAAGGTATCAAGTTGTTGGATTAACCATGGGGGTCTCTGATGCTCAGCCTTAACTTGTTGGCAAGTCAAGCATCGAGTGATATGATTCGCAACATCTCGCTTCATACCCTCCTACCAGTACAACTGATGAAGGTCCTAGTACATCTTTGTGGATCTAGGATGAACTAAGTATTTGGAGCCACGTGCTTCTCTGAACAAAGTTTGTCTCAAACCATCAATGTCTGGTACACAAATGCGATCACCAAGTCGTAATATCCCATGACAATCCAAGGTAAAATATTTATTCTCGTTGACAACACTATCATCTCTAACTTTGCACCATCATGAATCTAGGTATTGCTTTGCCTTTATATCTTCCATTAATGATGACTTGGCTTGAACACATGCCAATAATGAACTTGCGTTCTCCAAGCTAAAGGACTCCACTTTCTTTCAATTTGTGAATTTCTCTTGCTAGAAGTCTCCTTAATAGGGTAAGGTTGGGTAATCTGCCTATAGACTTCCGGCTTAATGTGTCAGCCACTACATTAGCTTTGCTTGGATGGTACAAAATCACATGATCATAGTCCTTCAGTAGCCCCGCGCATCTTTGTTGTTGAAAGTTTAGATGTTTTTACTAAAAGATATATTGAAGGCTTTTGTGACAAGTATAAATCTCACATTTCTCTCTATATAAATGTGGCCAAATCTTGAGAGCAAAGACAACCGCGGCTATGTCTAGGTCATGTGTAGGATAACTTTGCTCGTACTTTTTCAACTGTCTCGAAGCATAAGCTATGATTCGTCCATTTTGCATAAGCACACACCCAAGTCCTACCCGAGAGGCATCACAACAAATTTCAAATCCTCTGGTTCCCAATGGAAGTACTAATATTGTAGGGTTGTTGTCAAACTTTTCTTAAGCTTTTGAAAACTTTGTTCACATGCCGCTGACCATTGGAATTTCACAATTCTTTTGTGTTAGCTTTGTCAACGGTGCAACTATCTTGGAGAAATCCTGCATGAAGAACCTATAATATCCCGCGAGGCCTAAGAAGCTTCGTATCTCGGTCATGGTAATTGGCCTTGCCCATTTCTTTACTGCTTCCACTTTCTTCAAGTCAACTACGATCCCTTCCTAGTTACAATATGACCTAGGAAGGCAACTTGATTCAACCAAAATTCGCACTTAGAGAACTTATATAACTTATGTTCTCGAAGTGCCTGTAATACCATCCTTAAGTGTTGTTCATGATCTGCATATGTTTTTGAATACACAAGGATATCATCAATAAACACGATCACAAATTTGTGCAAATATGGTTTGAACACTCTGTTCATCATGTCCATAATTGCTCCAGGGGCATTCATTAGCCCGAAAGGCATCACTAAGAATTTGTAATATCCATACTTGGTCCAAAATGCGGTCTTGGAGATGTCTTCACATCTAATACATAATTGATGGTAACTCGATCACAAGTCAATCTTTGAGAACCTTTTTGCACCTTGAAGCTAGTCAAATAGATCATCAATAAGTGGCACCAGGTATTTGTTGTGCACAGTGACCTTATTTAATTCTCGCTAATCTATGCATAATCTCATGGATCTATCTATCTTCTTTACGAACAAGACTGATGCACCCCATGGCGATGTGCTTGGTCTAATGAATCCTTTGTTTAATTAGTCTTGTAGTTGTTCTTTAGTTCTTTCAACTTTGTAGGTGCCATTTGATATGGAGGTATCGATATGGGCTGTATACTTGGTACTAAATCAATGCCGAAATCAATTTCTCTAACGAAGATTGTCCAAGTTGATCTTCTGGGAACACATTTGGGAATTCTCTAACCATATGGAGAACTTCTAATTCTAGTGTTATAATCTTTCTATCCCTGACAAAAGCCAAGAAGCTTTGGCAACCTTTGCTTAACATTCGTCTTGCACCCTGAATGATATCAGATTATGCGGAGCTGATCCTTGGTTGCCTTGTAAGATGAAACTTGGCTCACCCGGTATGTTAAAGCGAACCATTTTAGAATACAGATGCATGGCATGAAGCTAACCAATTCATACCCATGATTACATCAAAATCTGCCATATCTAGCTCAAACAAGTCTAATGTACCTTTCCCTTGAACATTGAGTTGATAGGAGTGAGACACTCGCTCAACCAGTAAAGATTCTCCAATCGCTATAGTGACCAAAAAAAGATTTGTCAACAACTTTGGTAATCTATTAAACCTCATCGCAAAATATAAAGATACATAAGAAGAAGTGGATCCAGGATCAATTAAAGCAATAACATCAAATGGATACACTGAAAGTATACCTATGATTATCGGGTTATATGTCAAATCTTACAACAGAATAGAGAGCACGTGTAAATAGGCCAAGTTCATTTTCAATTAAATGATTTCATCAAGTAAGCATGTTGAAAGTGTACCTGTGACAACTGCATTTGATGCCTCAACATCCTGCCTAGTAAGAGCAAACACTTGGAATTGGCCTTTGTTGGCCGCTCCTGACCCTCTATCACTAGTACTTTGTTCCTCAAAGCCTCTTCCTGCTAGTCCAGATATTATCCCTAGTTGTATAAGCGGCAGAGTTTGTTGGTGCACCATTCATGAATGTTGATGCCTGACTAGATCCCTTGTGATTACGTGGACAATCCCTCTTGTAATGTCCCATTTGTCCACATCGAAGGCATGCACCAATCTCTCTCCAATACTGGCCTAAATGAGCCTTGTGACAACTAGGGCAAGTAGCTGTAGTGCGGTTGGTCTGTCCGGTCGATGGTGTGGAACCTTTATGGTTCTGTTTTTCAGTGGAACCACGTAGATGATTAGATGACGGATGCACCCCTTGTTTGTGCGGTCCTCGGATGGCTCTAGGATCCAGAGCCACATCTTGTACCTATACCTCCTTCGAAAGATCATGTGGTCCTTGTTTTCCTATTTTGTGCTTTAACTACTCTTTCGTCTCTCTATCTAGTCTCTACCTCTCTTGCAACATCCACTATCTGTGAGTAAGTTATGTCTCCCTTTGCCAAATGTGAGGCCAGTTGTTTGAACAATGGATTAATCAGACCTTGTATAAACCTCTTAGCTTGCATAGAATCATTCATCACATATGACACATGTGGGGACAAATGAGTGAACTGGAAATCAAATTCATTCACTGACATTTCAATGGTTTGCGTCAATCCCTCAAATTGTATCGACAAAGCATCCCTCAGGCGCACAAGCAGAAATCGATCAATAAATGCATCCCAAAACTCCTTCCACGTCAAGGGATGTAATTTAATTGATCGCCCTGCATTAAAAAAATAAATCATTCTTCAGCTATATCTTGCAAACAATGGGCAGCCAACTCAACTGACCTCGTGCTAGAACATTCAAGAGCGTCTAAAGCTTTCTGAATTCTATCCAAAAACAATAGGGGGTCTTGGTCTCACTAGCCCCTATAAACACGGGAGTTTTCAACTTAAGAAACTCTCGAATTGACCTGCGGAGTGGCTTCGTCATATTGATTATGTCCATTATTCCCTTCTGACATCATATTAACCCAAGATTGTGTTTGGATATTCTCTACCAAGCTCTCCAACACCTGTTGAAACATTGCAGCTATCATATTGGTAGTAGTACCACTTTGAGGTTGCGATGGTGGTATTCCTCATCTTTAGAAACCAATCAACGACTTGCCTAGCCGGTATGCCCTGGCCTCTCCTTCGACGCCAACCTAAGTTTGCTGGAAGCATAACTTTATCTGCCATCTGTAATCATGTAATAATATCAACGATGTTAAATTCTTACTTGGTTCTAAACATTATAAGATTTAACAAATAATGAAAAAGACCAATCCTATTCGATTTCTGCAGAGTCTCGATCGTGCATATGGTGCACAACATATACACAATTAAGTCTCCATTGAAATTGGTGCTCCTTAAGTCATACCCTAAACCTGAGGCTTTGATACCAATTTTTTCAACACCCACCAAGGCCTTGACCAGCGCTCAGCAAGCCTAAGCTTACCGAGTAAGCCTGGACCATCTCATGCTAAAAATTCGGCAGAGTTCCTCTTTACGGGGAGCAATACATAAATCCGAACCTGTCAGCTCTTGGTAAACAAGAATCCGACATACTATGATACCAACATATTAGGTCTACGAGATTATCAAAATTAGAAGTCATTGACTTTCATAAAACTTTAGAAGTTCAAAGTCACGCCATTACTAACACAAGCCAAAACCCAATTTACAAGACTGATTCAAGGAGCATGACTCTAAGATTTAAATAAATTAATAAACTATATTAGTCTAAACAAAAATGTCGACCTGCGCGAGGCTTATTGGATTAGTCTTTAGCTCTGTCTATCACTCTGTCAGAGTCAAAGGGTCACTCTTAGCTAAATTATCTATTAGGGGAAAAGAAAAAGGAGTGGGGTCAGTCATAGTGTTTTACCTGGAACAAATATATATAAAAGAAATCATTATAAATCATAAACAATAGCTTGTTTCAATCGACTTAGCAATTCATGTATGAAAATTGTATTCAAGCTGGTTAAATGATCATATCATTAATTATTGAGAGGATCCTATGCCTGTATCGAGTATGCTTTCTGATACTATGGATTTTCCATAGGCGTCTAACTACCCGTCAGCTAGGTTCCTTTTTAAAGAGTCTTTGTACAACATTAGTTTTTCTTACAAGGTGCACCAGGTTTAACAATCCCGACGTTAGACAACGGTGAAACTGGCAAAGTTAACTTCCTGAAATATCTTTTTTATAATACAACATATATTACATATTCGTTCCTTGTCAAGAATCAAATTCAACAGTACATGATAGTCTATAAATAGAATTTATTCAAAGTAATCAGTACGTAAACTCATGATAAAAGTGATTCAATGCATTTTCTAATATTTGATCATACTATCGCTTGTTCATGTGCAAGTAGTCAATTTTTGGATTAATTGTTTCAATGCAGGAAAACAAATTTAGAACATGCTATAGTTAAAAATCAACTATTGAAGAATACCACTCCTAGTATTTTTGCGGAATACTCCAATTTGCATCCAGCAACCGCGTTCTCAGAGTATCAATTATCTAAAAATAAAATGCAACATTTAAATATTACTTTATCTCTAAAATTCATAAAATTAAATTTCTCTAGTGATAAATTATGATTCTCTAACTTGCTCAATTATTAAACCAAGTTACCCATCTCCCAACAAGTTCTTGTATTCCTCCTACATATAGGGTCAACTTTTGATACAAAAAGGATATCAACCTTTGCCCTAAAGTTAAAGTTTCTCAAAAATTTCCAAGTGTTTCAGTATCCCAGCCATTCACCTATATGAGAAGGATAGATTTATTAGAAATTAGGCACATC